>CM038466.1:43180545-43441561 GCA_021464415.1 Lonicera japonica | reverse complement strand
TACTTCTTGTGAGATAGTCTGTGATCAATTTTCATAGAAGATGGCAACATGTTCATTATAGTACACGGCAAAGTTATCTATTTTGTTTGGTAGAAAAAAGATCTTTGATTTAATTCAAAGAGAAGAGGTTCATTTGATTCATCGTAAAAGGTATTTGACAACTATGTCCCATATTTTTCTAGTTGTGGGAAGACGAATAAGATGTTGCTCACCGACGGACTCATTGAGTCAATCAACTAACTCTTCACCATGTTATTCTCAGTGATTCAAGTTTCTTCATTTATGCGTGATGTATCTTGCTCTATTTTGGGAAATGATACACATCTCCATGAGTTAAGGCCATCATGAGTAATTGGTCTCATTAAGAGTGATTCAAGTTGGGAAAGAAGCATTGTCTTGCTAGACCCACAATCTGTAGCGTTGATGTTTGGCCTGGTTTGATGGATCGGGTGGCTGCATCTAAGGTGGTGGCCATTGAACTTACGAAAAAAAATATAAAATGATGATATTTGATATACGAGTTTCAAGAGAAACAATATGAATCATCCAAAGGACTAAGAACCTTTTAAGGAAAATAATAGAATACGAAATATGAGTTCCAAAAGAAACAACACGGACTTGGAGTGCCAAAATATACGAGTTCTTTTTTTTAATAAACAATACAAGCTTCGTTCAGAATCAAAATTCCTCTGATATTCGTAAATTGGTTGCATAATGATAATAAGACATGCTAGAACATGAACCATATCTTTGAGGAAAATTAAGCCACACATATGAAGAAAAGATTTTCATTATATAATGGTTCCCCTAACTGATGGATAGTAGGTCTATATTAGGGTTACACTTTAAAGAACAATGGAGTACATGAATGTTGCTATAATGCTTAAGAGATTCGTGGGTGGGAATCCTGTCGATCTATGGTGTACCCATCTCCTATTTATAGTGTATAGGATTAGGATTTACAAATTTGTATGGTAGTATTTGACCAGCAAACAAATACAAAATAAGGTTAACTCCTACAAGATAAGAGTTATCCGTGCAGTTCCCTTTTTTAAAAAAAAAATGAAAAAGAAGCTACATTAATAAAGAAAAAGGTGGCAGAAACAAGGGGCCATCTCCAAAGCCCAAACGAAAAACATCAAAAAAGAAGAGAGTAAATTGATTAATGGACTTTGAGAATAGTCTAAAAGTCCACTATCCAATTTATAACTGTTCCTAGAGGCAAATACAAAGCCTTACAACCATAAAAAGGTAATAAAGCCAAAACATGGAGGCTACAAGCATGAGCTGAACATACAAAATAAAATTCTGGCCTATGAACAAAAAATCTGCAGAAAAGGTAGCAGCAAAGCTGAGGGTTGGAGCAGGCAGCACTGGAGAGATCATGGCTGTATAGAATGATCCAATACTGAGAGCACTTGTGCCTGAGGCTAGAAATAGAGAAATGAACATTGGCCTGATGCCCAAAAGGAACAGAAACAGCAATGCAGCAGCAGGCAGAGGGGGAAAAAACAGGAGAGAGAGTCATGTGAATCTGTAATTAGGCAGGCTAGCAAAATCATTAGCCATGATAGAATTAATGGAGTTGGGGTGTGAATCCCACCATTTTAATTTCAAGTGTTTGAGGCCTAATTTGGAGAGGGCATCAGCAGCTTGGTTGCCTTTTGTATAGATGTGAGATATATGGTATTGCATTCTTCTGAGTTTGTTTTGGCAATTAAACCACTCCATTCTCAGTTTCCAGGGGGGGAGAAATCTGTGTTGTGCATGCAATTAACAACTGAGAGGGAATCTAATTCAAACCACACTTGTTTCCAGTTTTTAGACCAAGCTATGTGCACAGCAGTAAAGAAAGCTGTGAGTTCTGCAAATAAAGCATTGTGGATGCCTACATTCTTGCAAAAGCAACCCTTAGAAAACCCTCTGTTGTTTCTAAAAATGCCACCAATAGCTGCTATACCAGGAGAGCCAAGAGCCATGCCATCTGAGTTAACTTTTAGTGACACAAAAGCAGTTCCCTTGATTCGTGGGATCACAATTATCTTTCTAGCAATTCCGAATTTAAAATCCTTTCCTTTTCAGCATCTTTAACCACCTTCTGACTAGGGTGGCCAACCATATCTCATAAATATGCTCGGCCTCTTTTGGTTCGACGAGTCTGAATGGCCAATCCTGTAAGATAGTATTCTGATCGACCTATTATTTTTGACACCCTCATCATGGACAACACCATTGAAGGAATCCTTCTCATGAATAGACTTTTTAATATCACGCTGTGACGAAATCTTTTGTTATAAAATATGCTTTGTGGTGAAAAATATAATTTTAGTGATAAAAAATTTGTGTCACTAAAGAGTTATTTTAGTGTGTTGATATTTCCACCCACAAAAAGTTTAGATTCACCCATACTTTTCATTCAATCATTGAGAAGCGAGTAATGTACATGCTATTCGTTCATGAGGACCTAATATAAGCTTAATAATCCTTTACTCGGCCCTAAGCACTAAGATTTTAAGTTTATACTATTAAAAATTAAATAATATGCACATTAGTCGGTTCTTAATGACAGAATAAAAGTGAAAGTAAAGAATCAAGTATTTTGTGGGGCAAAAATATCAATCCCTTATTTTAATTAATTATAATGCTTACATAATGACAATATTAATTAATGCAATATTTTGTAATTGTTCTTTCGATATAAATAATGTTATTAAAAAGTAATGATTATATTTATTTCTTTTGAAGATTTGGTCAAAGACAATCTTATGAAGCACACCGTTAATAGGAAGAATCCTGCCTATAATATATTTTTTTATTTTATCTCAGAAATACATGCATGCATCTCGGTCGGCGACCACTCATTTTTGCATTAAAGATATGATATTTTTACATGAAAATGAATTAGATTCTATACATTATAGAATTTTTTTAAACATGTACATGGAAAACAAAAACTTAGGATATATATGATTTTTCAATTACAAATAAATAAGACATTTACGTGAAAATAGATTTTATGACAGATTTTCCAATTAATCTTTTTACGTCGTTAAAGTTTATCTATATTATCACTTGGCCCTAATCTTTTGTTTGTGAAATTTTGTCCTTGAAGTTTGAATCAAGTTGTACTTTTATCTAAAATTGAACACTTGGAAAAAATTTTAAAAGGAAAATTCATTTTTTGAGAGGCAACAATCCACGTGCCACATTGATGTTTCTTTCAAAATATTGACAAGCACTCAATTTTAAATGAAAGTGCAATTTAGCTCAAATATTGAGGACCGAAATATAACAAACAAAATATTAGGTACCAAAGTGAGAATACAAGTAAGCCTTAGGGACTAAAAAGGTCAATTGTTACCCAAATTATGGGTGGAGATAGTGGCACCACTAAAAACACTTCGTAACGCTCCCACTTTTATTTGGTCTTTCTCAACTGAGTAAAGTGTCTGTTACTCGATTCTTGAAGTCAAGAATAAGCTTATATATTCGATTTTTAACAACTAAGTAAGGCATTGTCAAGTTTATACTCGATTTTTCGCAACTAAGTAATATACACTTTACTTGATTGTCAAGGATTGAAAAAAAAGTGAGAGTGTTTCCGAGAGATATTGTAGGTGCGACAATAAAACACTGCTGACATGTCAAAGTTTAAGGGATTCCAAGTAAGCACATATGCTGTGTGTTGACCTTTGATTTGATGTGGAATCCTAATCACCTTAATTTTCATGAACAAAAAATAGAAATAAAAAGAAATATTCCACTTGATAAAAAAGAAAAGAAAAGAAAACCATGCATAGACAAATTAAAGCCCCCACACCCTTTATTCTATACTTGTGGTCTATTCTTAAAAGGGGATCGGTCCATTTCTCCTCAATAATACTTGAAGAATCTATATCCTCCTTGTGACGCGAAAAATGGCCATTGTTTACCAATTTTGGATATTCCTTTGCTAAATCTGTATTTGTTTAGTGTTTCTACCTGGTGAATGAGGCATTTGGTTCTCCTAAAATTGCAATTCACGTAAAGTTTTTAAAGTTTAAGGATCCGTTTGATAATAATGTGAAAATAATAACAAAAACAATAAATTTTTGTGTGAAGTTGGAAAATAAGTTGAGGCGTGTGGTGATATATCTTCTTACTTTTTAGTTTTTTTCTATGAAAAGAGTTTTTTTGGGATTGGGGAAAAAAATAAAACTGAAAATGGAGTAAAAGGTTTTTTGTGTTAATGTTTTTCACAAAGAATCAAGGGAATAATATTTTTTTGAAATAAGGGCATGTTTTTTTGATTTTTTTTTTAAATAAGGACTTGTTTGTCAGTTATCTTTTAAAATAAGAGTTTTGACCAAAATTGTATTTTGTGCAAACTTAACTTTGTAATTCAAAAAATTTAATACAATATGTTTTACATAATATGTTTATATTTTTTACTTAATATATTTTTATGCAATACTCAAGTAATTCTGAAGTAATATCAAATAAACCCAATACATAGTAAGGAGTGCAAAGTTAACTTTGCATAACCCAAAAAAATTGCCATGTGTGTTTTATTAATAAAGAGGTTTAAATTTGCAACAAATTAAAATAACTCTAAAACTAAGTCAATTAAAAATTTATGCATAATAATTTACTAAAAAAAAAAAGATGAAGTGCAAACTTAATTTTGCAAAGTATCATAAAATATTAAATTTGAAAATATACTACAAAGTTAATAGTTAACATTGCACTTCTTTTGGAGTTTGGTAAAAAGTAGGCCCTTAATTTATAAAAATATTATTATCTGATTCTTTTGTAAAAAACATTTTCAAAGAAGTGTCATTTTATAATATCCCAAAAAGAAAAAAAAATCTCAAAAAATAATGAGTGATTAGGTATATATCTACTCATAAAAATAGCATAAGATGAAGATTATTTCATCATATAATTCAACCCATCAAACAAATTAAGTGTTGTATTTTTTTTTTCCATATTATTACCAACTGTATATAGTTAGAGTAGACTTGTGTCTGGCCCAACGAGCTCCACCCGAACGCAAAAAAAACTAAATCATCTATTTACTCTATATAATTTTTTGAAAAAAGCTTGTAGTCCTGCTCCTTTTTAGCCCACTCTTTTTTTTATTTCAAATTACAAAATGTTCAAATCAATTTTACATATTTCGATGAAGAGACTCAAGGAAGAGCACAACTCTAATGACCAAAAATCAGCCATGCCAATTCTTCGTTGAAAAGGAAATATTGGCTGGCCCACATTTTTATATCGATAAAAGAGGCGAGAAAATAAAATATATATTAAAAAGCTGCGAGATGTCAAACGTTTCCATTTATTTCCTTTTTTCCCCACTAACATCGTCTTATTTCTCTCTTACAAACTCTCAGATTTTAGCTTGATCTTTATTATCTTTTGATTTAATTTTTATTTAATAAGATTCAGTTTGAGGGCTAAATAAATAAATTTTTTAATAAAATTTAGTGGAGATAATCTCTATATTGATTAGATCATTACCAAAAAATTTCATTGCGAGATTCAATCCAGAAGTGAATGAGATGATACTTTAAAATTTTAATGGTCAAAAATAAAAATATGTATCAAATTTTTATTACGCTCACTTCCGCTTTGAATTTCTTGATGAAATTTTTGTGGAGATGAATTATTCATTATAAGGATCATCATCGCCAAGCTTCATGGAAAAATTCAACGAAAGAATAATAGAAAAGAGCCAAGTCCTGAACTCCCTACCCTCTCATCACTCTCTCTCACTCTCATTAATATATTATTATGAAAATTTACATTTATTTTTTATTCTCAAACAATTTATACAAGCAAAATGTGTATGCCTAATATTACTCTTTGATGTATTCTAGATACTCTCATTATAATTGATGGTGTATAATAAAATTTGCATACTACAAAAAAAATATGGTAAATTAATTATGTCAAAAAGAAACTAATTAAGACTTTTGATTTATAACGTTCCAAAAAAATGGCATAAATATATATATATATATTTTTTTTTCTTTTTGAGATAAGGTAAAATACCACAAGAAGGAACTATAATTTGCACTGTAATTTGCTCAATAAAATAGAAATTCTAACTACGTTTGCTATCTCATTCTTAAACAAGGAATTGAAACAACATAAGGTTTCCGAAACAATATAATCTCTCTCTCTTTCGCATATATACATGCACTCTTTCAATGCACGCATTTTTTTTTTTTTTAATATAATGTAAACACTCATAGTGAACAAACCATTTGATCTCCTTTTATAGGAGCTGCGCCGGTTGATAGCATATATCAACCTGTGCGATGCACGGGCGAGTATAGTTTGTTTAATTTTTACTAATATTTATGTTATAAATTAAAGTTAAATAGGAGGATACAATAATTAAATATTTTTAATTTGCTAGAATCACGAGGCAAATTTAAAACAGAAATTAACAATACAACCATTTAAAGTTAGTACGACAAGTAGTTTCTTTATAAAAAAGAAGAAGGTAATAAGTACTCAGCTTTTACAAATTCATCTATAAATTCAGATATTAACCATCATTATTGCAGACATTCTTGGAGAGCCGTGGATGAATAGCATCTATGTTTTATTCTCTTCTCCATTGCCCCTACATACAAGAAAACAAAATTTTATATTTGTTAAAATCTTTTTTGTTTATGATTTATTATTATTTAGTGAAAGTACCTTTCGACTTTTATCTTCTTTGATTGTTTCACTTGTTCTTTTTTCTTTGCATCACTTTCACTTTTTCGCTTGATATCTTCCACGGATAATATATGATTCGAGATCGCTTTGATTATTTTTTGTAGTTGTTCTACTTGAAACTGCGTAGTCCGTTTAAATCTTGGATTAAGTTAGTGTTGACATATATATATAGGGTCCGTTTTTGGTACGGACCACTCCTTACAGACTGGTCTTTTTATGACGGTTTTCTTTAATAAAAATATTTGGAAATGTTTTTTATGACACAAAATCGTCATAATAAGGCTCAGTTCATACGATCCGGTCTGCACCTGAAATTTCCCATATATATATATATATTTATGTAAGTATTTGCTTAGGTATTATTTACATCCTCTCGAGATCTTGAATTGATGGCAGTTGAGGAACCGTACGTTATCTGAACATTGAATAGCAGTAACTATGTAATTTCTAAGGCATTGAAATATTCAATTTCAACTAGAATTCATATGCCAAAAAGTCTGTGTTCGCCTGTTTTATTTGCAAGTATGTTGTTTAGCAATTTTTTTTTTATATAAACTAATGGATTTAGTACGTAGTGGGAAATACGTTACTTACATCTCAAATATCATTGTCTTCAGAGATTTGACAAGCAGGGTGTTGGAACCGCATCCCTATCAAAAATGACAAATGTTGTGCAGGTTGAATCATCTTTGACTTTCGCTTGCAATTTGTACCTATTGAAATTTTTTGACTTATTTACTTTAATTTACGCTATGAATTGAAATCATTATATATTGATTTATATTTGTACCTTAGTTTTGGGAAGTGTTTAGGTAAACCTTGCTCATTGTAGTAGTTGATAGGTATATTTCACCTTAGAAGAGAATGATTGAGTTAAGCCAATTTGTCTAGAGGTGACATTCTGTTTTAGTTATGTGTAAGAGTGGGGATCCAATACAATCCAACAGTTTTAGACCATCTGCATTCAATCTGATTAATGTTAGTTTTATAATTTGGGATTCAATCTGATTTGACACGCCGAACCCCTCCAATCTAATATATATATATATGGGTGAGGTTTCAATGGTTACTGCTTTTTTTACCTATGGATGGTTATTGTAATATTAACCGTTGGATGAAAAATCAATGGTTGAGATCAAATGTGTAGTTGGCTAACATAATTAATGCACATGGGAGAATACAAAATATTAAATGCAAGGTTAAGTGGGTAACTTGTTGATATCTGATGACATGGCATTTTTTTCTATTTAATTTTAAGGAATCATAAATTAGATATTAATTACATGATTTTGTAATTCCAATACAGGATATCCATATTCTTTACCCCTATAAAATTTATGATTTTATTTATATTGATATCTTGTAGTTAATCTACATTTTTAAGTTAATTAGTATTGTTTCCTAAATTAATCTTTAGGTGTGGACAAACTAACAAAAAAATATTATTGATTTAATTTTATAAATATTATTTTATTAATAATTTAATATTAAAAAATAAAGTAGATTAATAGGTACATCTACGTTAATTAAATCAATAAAAATATGGGGATTCTTTTAAAGTACAAATCAATTACTCTCATTCTAACAAAGGACATTCTTTTTAGGATTAGTTTCAAGGACAACCTTTTAATTGATGACAAAATAAATTTTAATTTATTAAAAATAAAAGATAGTTATTTTCAAAACTACCACCTTATTAAAGATAACAACTACTAAAAAATAAAATAACAAAAAATATAAATAACAAAAGCTCAAATTCAAACAAAACATCTAACAAATATTTTAAATTTGAACATGTAATCGAAATATTATCACAATGGTCAACCAAGAACATAAGTATTAAATATATATATTTTTTATTAATTCTGAAAACTCTAAATTTCAAATTAATTATCAAATGATAAGATGCTACAATTTTAAAAAGAAAAAAAATTATGTACAGCAAAAAAGAAAAATAAAAATACTTGAGAATGGTGATCCTTTCAAAAAATAATTAAAATTTTGATGAATTTTTTTTGAATTGTTTGTAGGCTCATTTATTTCACATAAATTCATAAAAATATTTTTTTTTTGAAGTACAAAATAAATCTCAAAGGTTTATGGTATGTTGTTTACATAATTATCCTCTCACAAACCATTCTAGTGAAAGAAAATAATATTCGTATTATAAATTACAGTACCAAATGTCGTACTAACTAATTAATTACATGATCATGAATACTTTATATGATTTATATATTGAAAATTTGATAAACATGAAATAAGTCTACTGTGATTGTCATTATAGAAGAATATGTATACTTGATTCTTAAATCTTAATTATTATTATTATTATTATTATTATTATTATTATTATTATTATTATTATGGGGTGGAAGTATTAATAACATAGTTAATTGAAAATATATTTTTAATAAAACCTTATAAACTTCTTTAAGGGTGTGTTTGGAATGTAGATTTGAGAGAAGATTTTAACATGAGATTTGGATTTGGAATCTCAAATCTAAATGTTTTTGTTTGGTGTGAAATTATGATTTAAGATTTATAAATATATTCAAATAATGAGATTTGATACTTATCTTAAAGTTATAATTTTCAAATTTTAGAGATAGAGTTGCTCCTTAGAGATCCCAAACTTGCGAATTTGAAAATAATAATAATTAATTTTTAAACAAAATTATTATTTTTTGTTATTATAAATATACTTGTAATATTAATGATAATAATAATACGAAGGATGACAAAGGGTCGTGTGTTGTCCAAACCCAACAATCTTATAAACACATCCTAGCCCGGTACAAGTTTTATTTTTTTAAATCTAAATCCATCGCGAATAGTGTACGTATAAACCCACTCCCATCCCGTGATAATTATGCTATATTATAAGAAATAAAATACTATAATAGGGGCGGGTCGAGTCAAACGGGTTAATTCTGTGTAAGCATGAGTTCCGCCACAGGGTTAAAAAATAAAAATAGCTTACTAATCAACTAAATATAAATTTTAGCGGAATAATATTTGGATTTAGAAATCAATTTCCTTGTATTTGTTTAGCAAATACAAAATTTTAAGCTCTTGTGTTTCAAATATGTAATTTTTAAATCTTAGATTTATGAATTTTAAAGCTAAATTCAATTATATAATTTAAATGCACCTTAAAAGAAAATGGAAAATAAATTAAAATGGAAGTAGATTTCGATTAGGAATCTAAATGAAAATGTAATCTAAATTAGTACAATTATAAATTAATTTTAATTAGTGGATATACTTCTCAATTTTGAAAATGGTATAAAATTTATTTGTCAAACACAATACATTGATTATTGAACCAAATAATTAATTATTTAATACTAAATAAGATATATTTTAAGTGTTATTTAGGAAGTTGTGTGTTGATAAGTGCCTCAAATTGTTATTTAAACCTGTAAATAATATTTTGTTAGAATATAATTAATGCCTAAATTATGGAGGAATAATATTTATTTTATCTTTTTGTAGGAAAGAAGTAAATTGTGATAAAAGGTGGAAGAAATATATTAAAGATCAGAAAGGAAGATAAAGAAGAAAGAATATTCCAATTTAATATTCTCTCATAATTAAAATACAACTCCTTATTCTTTCTTAATTAATTGAACTCATATTTGTTATTTCTTCTACAATTATAGTTTTCTAAATCTTTTAAACTTGTATCTATTATTACTAAACATAGACCTATTCTCTACACCCAAAATCATAGAAAAAGGATAGAAAAAAATAGATAAAATCCTTCATAAACTAGTTGTCGTGTGGCCGAAGTATTGAAGGTGAAGAAATGGACAGCGTAAAGCCATGCAGTACATGCTAGTTCGAGCATCATAAAGTGGGACGCTTTCTAACTTTTTAATTATCTATAGTTTGTATTCAAGTACTTTAATTTTAAATTTTAATGATGAATTATTATTTTGTTTTAATGTATTATTTATTTAATATGCTTGGCTAAATTATCTCTCAAAAGGGAGGGATGAACTGCCATGGATGTAATGGACTTATTTTAATTCTAATTGATTTTTAATTATTCGTCCCGAAATAAAATAGATTTTAAAATTACCATTATTATAACGTGTTTGCTTTCTAGTACTTTAATTGTTTTTAAAATAAATGATGGATCTCTTATGATCACCATAAATGAGAATACAGGCGATGCCTATTTTTATTTAAATTAATTTTAAAAAAATAATGATGGTGATTTTGAATTTGTTTATATAGTAGGGATGAATATTAAAAATATAATTAGATACTTTTTTGTTTATATTCATGGTGGTGGATTCTCTTTCCTTGGAATTTTTTTATTATTGATTACGTACTTACTAGATTTAATTTAATTGGTTTAGTTTAATTGGTTTAGTTTCTTAGTTAAAATAATTTCAAAAATCAAAATATAAAAACTATTTTAATCTAAATTCCTAAAATATTGGATTTCGACAAACTTTTCCACTTTTAAAGTATTAACTTGAATTTGTATTAACTCCTACTTATTCGCTATATTAATTTAATTATTTTATATAAAAGTAGTGTTTTATTGTATTTAAGCGCGGAATTAAAGTAACGACAAATTATTTATAAAATTTTCCCTTAAATCATGCGTATACTTCCGTATCTGATCAAATTATAAAAAGTTGAGTTTGTTTGAAATATTTTAAATTAAGAAAATAAGTTTCTATTAATATTATTTTATGTTATTGTGTTAAAATTATTATTTAGTTGAACAGTGACTAATAAAACCAGTAGCACATGCTATATGAGACGCTTCAAATTAATTTTTGAGTTTTTATTATGATATGATTTGTCATGAATGATAATAAAATGATTAAATTGAAAGTGTTATTGAAATAGTACTTGAGTTGTATGTAATTTGTAAACCTGTTGTATAGAAATAAAAATTCAAAATCAAATATATTTTGAAAGTGTTATTTTCAATAAACTTATGTTATTAATTAACTATAAAATTGAAAAGACGAAAACACTCATAAACACTTATCCTAATTTGGAATTGGGTTATCCTAGGTTTATTTGACAAATAAAACATTTAAGTAATCTTGTTTGGTTAAGATTTTAAAACATATTTTGAAAAGTGAATTTAATTTTTGTTAAAGTTTTTTTCAACCAATTCAAAAAAACTCGTAAAAAAAATTTAAAAAAATAGTAACAATGGCTCTTGTTTTATAGATCTCGATGATTAGGTTTCAAATATATTTTTTTGATCTAATTCCGATTTTTGAATTTAAAGTTATGGTATTTTAAAAATTTTATGAGAGAGAAAGTAAAGTAATTTGGGAAGTGTGAAGTAAAGTTGACTTTTTGATAAAAAATTTAAAACTTGATTTTAAAATATCAATCAAACACCACCTAAACTTTAATTGAAAAATAAAAAAATAGAACAAGTCACCTTACCTGCTATAACAGGTTAAAAGATTTGACACCTCACCAATGTGCATTAATTATTGTCGGTACCTATCAATGGGTAGAGAGAGAAGGTAACCATTGAAAACTCATCCATATATATATATATATATATATTATTTTATATAAGTAAAATGCTCTCTTTTAACAAGAGCTTGACACGTGGCAATATTTATTACTTTATTTAATTTTTTCTCTTTTTTTATTTTATTTTTTAAAAAGGTGGATTTTAAATTATTTACAATTTAATTGCTCATCAATATTGCTTCCGTTACTTACCTTAATTTAATCTTATTTTCCGTTTTTAAATATAATGACTAATTAATTGCTCATCATTATTGCATCCGTTACTTACCTTATACTAACTTAATTCATTTTTTTTAAATGACTAATTATTGTTGAAAACGATAACTAATTACTGAGTAAATTAAGGTAATAATAATAATAACAACCTCTTATTTTTTATTCCCATGATCAAATAGACCGCACATGTCAATAATATAGAATTATTAGAATAGGTATGAGTAATATCCCTTTATACATTTAGTGTCTATTTTTTTTTTTCAGTCATTCCTTACTTACCTTAACTTAATTTCGTTTCTCCTTTTTTTTTAATATAATAACTAATTATTGACTAAAATGATGACTAATTATTGACTAATATAATAACTAATTAATTGCTACTTAATTGCTCATCATTATTGCATCCGTGACTTGCCTTAACTTAATTTCATTTTCCATTTTTTTTGTACAATGACTAATATATATATATATATAATTAATGATAGTAACCTTTGATTTTTGTAACATTTACCTTAATTGATTGCATTCCATCTTCGCTTAGTGTTTAGCACAGATGTTTGTCAATTACTGATTTCACTTTTCTCTCTTTTTTGTCCCTATTTTCTTAAGAATAAGATAACAGTTATACATAATTCTTTAATGGATATGAATTCAAATCGTAATAAATATCTAACTTTTGGTATTCACTTAAGGAGTCTTGCAACGATTACTATTGGACATAATGCATGGCAGAAAATATTTCATGGAAGTTGGTTTTTTAATCACTTGGTTTGAGATTTTTTACAAGCAAACGTAGTCATCTAATTAATTGCATGTCTTTGATTTTGATAACTTATAATTCATAGTATGTACTGTTTCTTTTTTTAGTCATCCCTTACCTTAACTTAATTTTAATGGATGTTTAGTATATGTTTATGTGAATTTAGCATATGCAAGTTAGTTTATTGCCCCATAAATAGTGAGCTTTTGTTAATTTTTATTATTCTATTATAAAGTGTGTGTTTTGTATCTGAATCTCCCACTTAAAATGCAATTCTAGATTAAGAAAGTAATAAGTATTACTGTAGACACCCAAATCCCTGACCCCCATAAGAACCCTAAAACTGTCAGAAAACACTTTTTTTGAGTCTGAGGCCCACCCAAAACACTAGAAACTGCTTCGAAAAGTTTGTAGCATAACAAACCTGTTCCTAGAAAGGTTTATCGTGCGACAAACACATATTTAAAGGCCTTTGTCGTGTGACAAACCAGATTGTTGCACGACAAACCCTTCTGACCCAGACCATCAACTCCCCGACACATCAGTCTGTCAGCGATAACCCTTCAGCCGTTTGTCGCACGACATCTAGCAAGATGTCACGCGACAGTTTCACTTTTCAAGGGAATGTGGTGTGACAATCTCTACCGAGCAGTATAAATAGGCCAACACCCCAAGGATTTGAGGACAGCGACTTTGTCCCCAAGAAAATGCTATTACCTCTCTCTAAAAATCTGATTTTGCAAGGTCTTCAAGTTTAATTTATTGTTATCAAGTTCTCAAGGAATCTCCGAGTTCTCAATACTCCATGACTCGCATTCCAAAGTCGAATTCTCGGCTATATCTGGAGAAGAAAAGTCTATGTTCGCCGGATTATCTTCGGTCATATTATATTTTCTCCCTTTCTTATCTTATTTATCTCGTCGGGAAGGTAAAGAAAGTTTATTCTAGTATTTCAAGTTTATATATCTATATACTTGTTTTCCTTTATTTATATCTGTTGTTCTCCCCTTTTTTCTAATTGGATAAACTTATTGTTAAGTTACAACTAGTTTACTATTTTCTCAAAACAAAACACTGATAAAATCATTTTTGAAAATCTGAAGAAGTAAGTATATTATTATCTAGATAAATTGAAGTTTTCAGAACTCAAAATGATAAAACTTACTTAGAGGATTAAAATCGGGTATCTTCAATCTCTCATATAGATTATAATATATCTAATATACTCTTGTCAAGAGTCCAAATCTATATCAAATCAATCCTATTCAAGAATTCGATCAAATTTCTAAAAACAACCGAAAAAAGAATAGGACTAATATTGTTATCTGAGTGAACAATATTAGAATTGTTGTGATTATTAACAATAAATCACGCCACGGATCGTAATTCAAATAGTGGATATTAATAACTAGAGATAATAAGGATGAGAAAAAAGCAAGAAGATAGATAATGGAACACACAATATTCGACAAACGAAGATTTCACTAATTCTTTGAAAACGATTACATAATCTATCACAAGAATTATTGCACTCAAAGCTCTCATAGAAGAAGAAAATCAACAGCCCTTTAACCTCTCTCTCACAACAAGATGAACTCTCTCACAAATCCCACAGAAAGAAGAATATTTATCATGCCCTAATCTCTTGAATGATTATATCTATATATAACAATATAATAGAATCCATCCAATCTAGAATAAGGTAATAACAATCCTACGTAAATCTGGATACTATTAACTAGGTAATAGAGACCAAAATAAACAAGGAAACCAAGTTTGATAAGGAAACATATTTCTCGCCAAGCCGCAAAACGACTTTTGCACTTTTACCGCGTAACTGCAAAAGTGCTTTTGCACCATTCCAGAATGCAATATTCTGGGTGCAAAAGTGCCTTTGCACCTTTCCGGAACCGCAAATCCTCTTTTGCACCATTCAAGCGAACAATTTGATTTCCCATAAAACTCATCTTCTCTTGGGTTTGGAACCGAGCAAAAAACACAACAAGAATATCCTCTCAATTTTCAAAAATTATAAACTTTGTCATTTGTATTTCACTTCTTACAAAATCAAAACATCGGATTACGAGATACAAGGTTTTTATCCCTTTTTCTGTTTTTCCCAAAATCAGGTTTCTTTACAAAAACAAACTTTAGGAAAGTAGTAGACTTCTTAGTAAAGGCATATAAGTTTTTCAACATAGAATAAAACATATAAAGCCATTAGAGACTGAAAAGGCAGAATGGGTGCCTAAAACCTTCTCAAACCGTAACATAGTTCTTGAACCCTATAGAATCCTGGTTTTGTAAACAAAACGTGTAGGGATAAGGCTTGCTATGGCCTTTACACCTAAACGAACCATTTGTACGTTTTTTCGTAAAATGTGTTGGCGACTCTGAATAAATCTACTTCCATGCAAAAATAGAAAATATGATTTTATCCATGTGTCGCATTTGTGAATTCTCACAGTGGCGACTCTACTGGTGACATGAGAACTAGGCTCTTATATATGGGCTTTATTTATTTTATGTTTGATTGAATGCCTTCACTGTTTTCTCTACTTATGTTTATTTGCTGTTAATTGTTTGTAAAGAAATAATTTTTGAATAAAAAATGAGGTTTTCAAAATATATGTTGAAAGATCAAATATCTGTGAAACAAAACCTTTCAAAAACTTCGCACGCACATCATTATTCATGCATGAATGTGATTTCACCCCAAACCATCGGAAGTATTATTAGTGAGCAAGGAGTTGGCTCGCTTGGGCCAATATAAACCGAAAGCATTTACTTCTACTCTCCTTGGCCAAAGTACGCCCCCGAGGTATATCGAGTGACAAGAACACTCACGTATCCGGGAAGTATATTAAAAGGTTCCCGCACGTACCCGCCCTTGGGGTAATAGAGAGGCCTTGCCAAATAGGAGGGAGCCTGAAGCCTTAATCACGCGTTCGCCTGCGTTGCATATAATATCGAGTTCGAGTAAAACACATGTCAGGTCAGCCCTTGGGGGTGTACCACCTCACGGCTTATTTTACTCACCATTTCTTACAAAACCTAAGGCCTGTATCGTGCTCATTTTAAGTACCTCTTTTGGCAAAAATGAGTCGATCTGAAGTCTTCCTTCATTTTCGCTGCGTAGTCTCTCCAAAGATCTCAGTCTGAAAGGTTGGCTCATACGAGATCACACGGGAAGATTAGTGAGACCAAGCACGTTAGTTATGTTGAACAACTTAGAGATCCGAGATGAGGAACAGAGCCTAGTCGAGGTAGTAAAAGCCCAGCCTACTTTGGAAGAAATGCATCGTTTGCTTTTGTCAGTTAGTAAGAGTTTGGTGGGTATCATTACTTGGCAGCAAAATACCTGAGTTCGGTTAGAAGAGACGTCGGCCGAACGGACTGCACTGCCGGGGTTTGAATGTCTACTTTCAAATCGAAATCAAGGTCAGACTTCGCATCATCAAGCACCAAATCCTCACCACAGTCAAGAAGTGCTGCCAATCATCCCTGAAAATACTATCCAACCCATAGGCCCTAATCCCCCAACATCCAAACAACCCGATATCCAAGTCCAATGGGCCCCAGATTCTGGCCCCACTTACCTGCATCAAGAACCACTGATTATATGGCCTCAGCTCCAAGGCCAGCTAGGCTTTGAAGTCCCGTATCAATAGTGGCCAAAGACTCCTTTGAGGCCTGCCCCACTTACAGCCCCGACTGCCCCACCCAATAAGTTTTCAGATATGAACCGCCTTCGAGCAGCCTTTGCAGAATCGGTAATAGCTCGAGAATAGCTAGAAGAATTTCCAAGAGAAAGCAAAGAACAGATGAGAATCCTAAAGAGAAGAATCTCTCAGATGAAGGGGGGCGATGAGATTATCGATATGAATGCCTTTTCTCTCTACCCCGAGACTAGATTGCCTAAAGGGTTTAAGCTTCTCCAGATCACAAAATTAACTGGCACAATTCCTCCAAAAAAACATATCCAATCCTACGTACAATCCATGCAAGTATCAGGATGCGGGGAACCTGAGTTGGATCAGGCTTTTTACATGACTCTCACGGGAGCCGCTCTGAGATGGTTCTCTGACTTAGAGAGGCACCGAATGAAGACATGGGGATATATCGTCAAAGACGTTATGAGTAAATACAGGTCGAACAAAGACTTGGAAATCACCTGGAAGCATCTAGAGATGACCAAGCAAGGAGAGAAGGAAAGCTTCAGTGACTTCGTCAGTCGCTGGAGAGAAATGGCTTTCCAGATGTCCAAATGGCCGGATGAAGAAGAGCAGTTGGAGATAATACAAAAGAATTTTACCCTGACTATTATGAATTGTATGGGAAAACACGCTTGTCGCACTTCCAAGCTTTGTTAAACATGTGTTCATAAGTAGAAGACGAGTTGGCCATGAAGGTAGTTTCTAAGAAGGTTGTTTACTAGGGGGAGAAGACAACTACTCCAATTGTGAATCAATTGAGCACTTACCAATACCAGCAGAACCCTTTACAACCACAACACATGCCATCAATGAGTTAGCCTGTGCAAGCAGAATCTTCAAATGCCGAGGTCAAGAAGAAGAGGAATTTTTGTACCCTCCCCACTAGTTTAACCAAAAGCCTGGAGTTACTCAGAAACGCCAGACTTATCACTCCACTCAATCCTCGCCCCCCCCCCCCACCAAACCCTATTCTGGGTACTTGGAGGATGAATGAGAACTATTTGTACCATCAGGCAGCCGGCCATGACACTGATCGTTGTTTGGCCCTGTGGCACCGTATTCAAGATTCGATTGAAGTCAGAACCATACCCACACATGGCGGGCCCAATATCACTCACAACCCACTCCCCAACCATACTCTAGTAGCTGGAATCAATATATTGACTACAGATGAAGAGGGTTTTGACCCTTGGGCCTCATTCAAGATGATCCAGCTTATCTTAGAATCAAGACAGAACCAAGTATCACCAACCAAGATACAACCATTCATATGAAAAAGAAAGATCCGAAGAAAAATCCGATGACCAAGCCCCCAAATGCAGCCCAAGTTGTACCAGGCCTTAATCCGATCATTGACTAGTGGATGGCAAAGATGCATTTTTTACCTGGACATGGCCTCAAAAAGACTAACAAAGAATCTCGCAACCACTCGCACTTACAACTAATCCCAAAAAATAGGGGTTAAAGTGGTCCTAAGTCAAGGCAAAACAACCGTGGAGACCCCGATGTCTGAAGAATTCGAATGTGTCATCATTAGAAGTGGAGACAATCTGTATTACATAAACCTCCCCCACTACCTTTAGCTGGTTTGTAGAAACAGATAAACTTGCATCCCAAGCCGACCCAAATCTAGTTGCTTCATGGGTCGAACAGATTACCCGATCAAGAAAGGTTTATCAGTCATCGCCTGTTGAGGCAGAGAAACAAATCCCCCTAAAGAAATAGGGGATGACCGAGTCTTAGAACAATTGAAGAAGACCCAAGCTCATATTACCATATAGAGATTGTTATTTACTTCCAAACCCCACCGAACTTCCTTCATTAAGATGCTAGATGAGGCAGTCATATCTCCCGATTCCAACCTTGAGTAAATACCGAGTATGATTGGGTCGCTGTCTGTGCAGAGTTTGTCATTTTCAGATGAAGACCTCTTTTATTTAGGAAGAAAGCACATCTTGGCATTGCATATCATCATTCGAACTCGAGGGAATATCATTCCCCAAGTACTAATTGAAAATGGGTTTACCATAAACGTATGCCCTCTTAAAACGGCAAAGTATTTGGGCATCACGGAATCTGAACTCTCTCCATCCGTAGTGACTGTCAGAGCTTATGATAATACAAGGAGGGCCGTCTTAGGATCTATGCGACTTGATATTTTGGTGGGTCTTAGAAATTTTTTCGCTGACTTTCAAATCATAGACATCCTTTCCAGCTTCAACCTTTTATTGGGAAGATCCTGGCTCCATGACATCGAGGCACTCCTTTCTTCGTTACATCAGAAAATCAAAATCTCCTATGGAGGGGAGATAATTACCATACAACGAGATCCAGAAACGACCTTGTCAGATCTAAAGTTGCCAGTATTAAGGATCGGAAGCCAAAGTATACAGTTGGGAGGTTTATCTTATGAGCCTCAAGTGCAAGCACTCACTACCAAGAGGATATAATACCTACTCCTGGATAATGTCCTCGGCCATAGTGTTAAGATCACGAACATGCTAAGAATGATGAAATACCTGCCCGAAACTAGTCTGGGTTTGGGGCAACAAGGCCTCTAAGCCTTAGAGCCGGTAATAAGACACGAGAAAGAAGGGTTGGGGTATCCACGGACCAATGAAGATAATTGCAAGAGTAAGGGTCGAGAACACCAATTCCCAAGTTTTAATTCACTTAACGGGTTCTTCATCAAAGAAGGAGAATACCTCATCTTTTGCGGCTTCCAAGAGCCCTGGAGGATCAAAGATGGGGAAAATATGCCTAGTTGGGAAATTTTCTATGAAGACGACCTATATCTCAAGAGGGAGATCACCCGCACTTTCTCCACCAATCTGACAATCCAATCAGAGATGCCGTGTAACACCCCCACCTTAATCTACAAGATAACCCCTATAGTTAAGACCTGGAGCGTTACCAACCCATCTTAGTAGGACTAAAATAGGGGTGTAAGAAGAAAATAAATAAACAACCACATGTATATCAAGTGTAAGTAAGCATGGGGTATAAAAACACATGATATCATTCAAGATATATACAAGACCCACACCACATGAATTCCCAAAGTCTATACCATCTTTGGGCTAGTTATGGCTCCCCGGAAAAACATATACATCATCAAAAACAAAATACTTGTTGTATCAGAGCCTCTATATCGTCCCTGACCCTGTCGTATCCTTGTTCTCGTGGGACTCGTGAGTACCTGAAATAATTTAAGGAAAACCGGGGTGAGCCATTTGCTCAGTAGGGGGAAGTACATGGCATATGTTCAAAAACAAGTTTATAAACATATTTTTCAAACCATGCTTAATTCGATAATATCAACAAGAATCATATTCATCAAATGACTATGCATGAACGTGCTAATACAGGTTACCTCCCGTGTCAACCGATTTTCGTATAATAGAGAGCCTGATTCTAATGGCATTGAGATGTCAGATTATCAAGCTGATACCCTGGGATCAATTGCCCCGATCCCATATGAATTTAGATAACAACATCCCTGGGATCAATCATCCTGGTCTCATATAAACATCGATAACAACAAAACCATAGTGCCTTGCTAATTTGCCTAGGTTCCCGTGTTTAACACCGGTGGCTTATAAGCAGCCAAACCTTGCTCCCCCAGGGGTTTAGAGCTTTTCAACCCAAGGGCACCTGGCCCTACCTATTTTCCCATCCCGGTAAGTACTATTCATCTGATACAAACATCCGTTTTCAAGAGACACAAGTTTTCCATATCATATATGAATAATAGAAGCTTTCCAAAAGATAAATAGTTGGGCCATAAGCCATAAAGGTGTTTTCGAGCTTGTTACGCAGATGCCGAACTTCCGGTTGACACAATAAGAATACAATACATGTATTCATGCCATTCAACAGGCATCTGAAATAATTTATGCCACATACACTTCTGCAAACCCAAACCTATACCCTATGGCGTATATAATTCAACAACAACCATTTTCAGTATCATAAGGCAGTCATATATCCATGGGATACATCAAGTGGTTCAATAATCCATAAGTATAATGTGTAGATGGCATCTATTGCTTCAAATATAATGTTTAAGTCTTTGTATCTCATAAAGCATGTATATATATATATACATAAAATGGGTACTTGAACAAGATATGCCATACATACTTCAAGAAATCTCAATCCACATTCCATGATGTATGCTTTCATCAACAGTTCAATTTTATCAACATATAATATCTATATACAAACATGGATTATATCGTAAGATTCCAATACCACATATATTTCAAGTGTGTATGGCATATATTACTTCAAATCATGCTTTTGAAACTTTATAAATCATGAATCATAGATTCAATAATCATGTTGAAATCTTTCAAGAAAACATGGTGAAAACATAATAAACTTCATCAAACAAATCATATTTCAAGTTTTGGAAATATTTTAACCCCTACCTCAAATTGTAGACCAAAAGAGAGAAGAAAATATGATAATCGAAGCTTTGTCCGGTGAAACCTCGAATCTCTCGCGTCACCGTGATCCTAGAATAGCAAAACCCCCAAATAAATGAAGCTTAAACTCTAACCCATGCGGCCTTAACTTACCCCCTAGCTCCCATAGCAAATAATCAAGGTAGGAGATGATAAATAGTGCTTTAGAAGTGGGTTTGAGTGATTTGGAGCTTCAATTCTTCGATTTGGATGGATAGATGCGTAGAAATCTCTTTCTTTCTCTCTCTAGAACATCCTAGAACTCTCCTTGTATGTGTGTGGTTGTTTACCTCAAAAATAGGTTGAAAAATGAGTGAAAATGGCCTTAAAACGAGCTTAAGTCGGTGGGAATAGTTAACTGGCGGACCGATATGAAAAATACCAAATACCGGCCTGCGAGACTCAATTTTCCCAAAAAATTGGTGCCGGACCGGTATGCCTAAAATGCCATACCGGTCCGCACTATAATTTTGGGTTCTAGTGCACTGTTTTTGTTTTGGCCATAACTTTTCGCTCGGAACTCCGATTGAGGTGATCTTTATATCCATAGAAAGTTAATTCAAAGATCTACAACTTCCTCAGAGGAAGTTTTTCCAAATTCTGGATAGATATGTCCCAAAAATTTATCAAAGATAGCGTTCTGCCAAAGCGCTACCGAATGATCAGAATTTACTACCCGGCCTACTTTGCATGCTCTTTTGACCAACGCAGAGTGTGAATTAGCTTTCTTTCAAAACACGAAAGTTGTAGAATGATACAAATCCTAGACAACAGTGCAAGCAGAATCTTAATCGGATAAGTAATGAAAAAATTACGATAGCTCAAAGTTAGCTAGAATTAACTAATTGCGAAGAACCAAAACTTCTTATTTACCAACTGAAATCGATTAGAACCACCCGAATCACCAAATGGTCACTCATATGAGTATAAATAAACTAACATAATTCAAATTTAAAATAAATTAAAGTACAAGGTATTACATGCTGGGAAAAGAGAGTGAAAGTAAAGAAGAGAAGAGCACGAGTAGTGAAAAGTCGATCAGGAATCTATTCGACACCATGGCAATCAAAAATGAGATACCCATGAACGATCTAGTATACTTAATTCACGCCGACCCGGAAGATAGGATATGGGGGGAAGTGAAAATGTAAAAGGTAGTGATAGGGGTGAGAGTCAGAGGAAAACCAAGGAGAAGTAGCTCCTGGATATACTTTTTGAAATCATTCCTGTATGTAACATTATCAATGAAAAAGATCTGATGTTTCAGTACTTCGATATTATTAATTATATAATTTCCTCGACCAATATGGAAAGCATGAATGAACTCCCAGAAGGGGATGACACCCGCATACAAAGTGATGAAGGAGATACTCTAACAATCAACCTATGTACCGAAGAAGAGAAGAGATAAGTCAGTATTGGGGCCAACTTAACCAAAGCAGAAAGGGAGGAATTCACACAAACTCTGAAAGAGTATGTGGATATCTTTGCCTGGTCTTATATCGACATGTAGGGACTAAATTCTGAGATAGTTATGCATGAGATCCACACCCGACCAGAATTCAAGCCCGTCAAAAAGAAGCTAAGGAAACTTACGCCAGAATGGTCGCTAAAAGTTAAGGAGGAAGTTATGAAGCGACTAAGTTTGGGTTTTTTACAAGTAATTGAATATCCAACTTGGCTAGCTAACATTGTACCAGTCGCAAAGGCAAATGGAAAAGTATATATGTGTATAGATTACCGAGACCTCAACAAGGTTGCCCAAAAAATGACTTTCCTCTGCCCAACATATATATGATAGTAAACAATACAGCCAACCATGCACTCAAGTCATTTGTGGACGATTTTGCAGGATATAAGCAGATCAAAATGCACCCAGACCACCAAGACAAGACAACTTTCATCACGCTGTGGGGGACTGACCGCTATACGGTTATGTCGTTTGGTCTAAAGAACGCCGGGGAAACTTATCAGAGGGCCGCCACGAGTATCTTTCACGATATGATTCACAAGGAAGTCGAGGTATATATGGATGACATGATTGTCAAGTCAAAGGAAAGAAAAGGCCACACTCTTACTTTATGAACCTTCTTTGACATACTTCACCAGTATCAGATGAGGCTTAATCCCCATAAATGTGTGTTCAGGGTAACAAAGGAGAAATTGTTGGGTTACATTATTAGCAAGAAATGTATCGAGGTAGACCTCGCCAAGGTTAAAGCCATCCAAGATATGGCCGAGCCTCGCACCGAGAAAGAAGTCCGTAGGTTTTTGGGCAACTTATAGTATATCAGCAGATTCATCTCCCAACTCATTCAAACATGTGAATCCATCTTCAAGCTCCTGAAGAAGTCATCACTAGGAGAATGGGACGAGCAGTGTCAAGAAGCATTCTATAAAATCAAAAGTTATATCTCAATCCTCCGGAACTGGCACCACCCCAACTAGGGTTTTCGTCATTATTATATTTGACAGTCACAGATACCGTTGTAGGATCCATGTTGGCCCAACATTTGGCCGCCACGTGGAAGGAACATGCCATTTACTATATAAACAAGAAGCTATCACCAAATGAGTTAAATTACACACCATTGGAAAAATCTTGCACCGCCCTTATCTGGGTAACACAAAAACTCCATCATTATATGCTAATCTTCCCAGTCATCTTGGCACCCCGTATTGACCCGTTGAAATATCTCTTCGAGAAACCGGCCTGTAGGTCAGAAAATACCCTAGAGGGGGGGGGTGAATAGGGTTTTTGAAACCTAATCGGATTTTTAAAATAGACTTAAAAATCGTTTAATGTCTATAACAATCAAGCAATCAAGGAATAAGGATAAAACTAATCACAATGAATGATTAGGACAATATAATAGAGCAAGAGATATAAAGATTAAATCGATAGAAGTCGAAGATTTTTTGTCCGCACAGTTCGGCTTATTAGCCCCTACTTTCGCGCTCGGTTAGTACCTCGAGAATTTTCACTATAACCGATCTTCTTCCGGGTGAAGATCAAACCTCTACAAGTGTATTCTTCTCACACACTCTTACAAGTATTGAATCACTCTCAATACTCATACAAGAATTCATTCTTGCTATTCTATGAGATACACCTCTCACAAATATGATTTGAATAAGTTTTGGTGGCTAACACCAATGTACAATATCTCTTAAGTGTATGAGGAATTACAAATTAAGCTCACACTAAGAGATATCAAATTTGATCAACAATTTCTAGCTCAAAATAAAGATGATTGATCAAAAGCAATGTTCTTGAATCTTTGAATATTGAATGTAGATGAATAGAATAGTGTAGGAATGATTCAAGAGTATTTAAACGTGTCTTAGATGGTGTATATATAGTCTATGACAACATATGGCCGTTTGGAGGGAGTTGGTGAAAGTTTGGTACCAAAAATGGTAAAAAATCTGAAATATAATGGCTAGTTTTTGGGCCATCAGTCGACTGAGTAAGGCTCATTAGTCGACTGAGCAAAGCCCATCAGTCGACTGATGGTCTCCACTAGTCTGCTCCCAGAATGACCAAAAATCCCATTTTTTCACACTTTTGCAATTTAACTCAAAAATCAATTTTGAAGCTTGGGGATACTTAAATATGAGTTTCTAAGACTTCTATAATGTAAAGAGCTCGGAAATGAGGTCGTTAGATTTTAAAACGAATTTATTTCAAAAACGGTTTTTCCCCAAAAGAAGGTTTTTGAAAGGATTCCGATTCAAACTTTAATTTAATCAATCTAATTATGTTAGAACATAGTATGAGCTTTTATGATGATCAAATATGAAACTTTACATAGGAAACTAAAGAACTCACTTAAATATAAAATAACGAGTCTTCCAAGGCTTTGTTTGTATCTTCGTTTCTTTTCTTCCTTGGGTCATTGTTCTTCATAGAAATGCTATTGAAGATATATTAATCAAGTAGTTGTGTGAGGTGTAAGACATTGATCGAGCAATACTTTGTAGGTGAATGATCTTCATTTCGGGTTTTCGGTCAAGTCCATGTATGATCAATTTATTGTGGCTATAACTCAAAACATCAACAAAGTTAAATTATAGATGATTAACTTTATTGTTATTATTAAAACAAGATTAGTGACTTTCAAGTCAACAATCTCCCCCTTTTTAATGATGACAATAAATTAATGTGTGTTTGTGATTAAGATCATTAGTTGAGTTTTCTAACGGGAAAACTCCCCCTCAAACTATGCATCAAAAAGAATATAGCAAGCATGCATAAGAGATTACAAACCATTGCAAAATTATGACAAGAACTTCAAACTTTAACTAAGTTCAAACCAAATACTAGAGTTAAGATCATATGAAAACTAATGATAAAAACATAATACTTAGAAGTTCATAGAAATCCCAAACATAAAACTTAGAGAGAGTGTGTACCAAACACTCTAACACACATACTTCTCCCCCTTTGTTATCAACAAAAAAGAGAGAACCCAAAGCTTACTCTTGCGGGTCTAAGGGTCTTATGGCCATTGACCCCAACCTTGATCAATTTGATAAGGATACCAAACCGGAAAGACATGCTCCGGATGGTAACGAAGAAAGGCTTTTTAATGAGCTCTTTGTCGATCCTCAATGCGATTGAATCGATTGGTCATGTTGGTCGATAGAGCTTGAACTTGACCCGATAGCCATTGAATGGCATGAATCAAGGCGGCATTAGATGATTGGCTACGGCCTTGTGATGTAGTGGCTTGTTGAGGGATCTCGAAACCTTCTTCTCCTTCTTCTTCTTCACCGATTTCTTTGGACGGGGATGAATCATCGCCCTCATCGCCGCTGTCATCTCTATCTCGAGGATCATTTGGAGTCCATTCACCATATACCAAACTAGATTTCATCAAACGAATCACCTTGGCCCTCTAGGTCTCCTGACTTGTGGGTATGATAACATCAACCTCATCTTCGAGACGGATATTGTAGAATTTGAACAATTGAGTGAGGGCCATTCCATAGACCAACCCTTGCCTTTTTTGATTGGTGATCTCAAGGAGATGATGAAACATTAGGCTAGAAAAATCGAACTTGTGTCCCATTACAATAGCCCATACCAAGAACAGCTCCAAAGCATTGACCGAAGCACGGCTACCACGCCTTGGAATGATCGAATATCCAAGAATTGAATGTATGAGTCGTGCATCGAGTTTGAGCATTGAAGCCTTAATCTCATCTTGCATATTATGAAATCTACGCTTGAGTAGAATTCCCTTGGCAGCGTTCTTCTCAAAGCCAAGAAGGTTCCCAAAGTTGGACGGCACTTTCGTTACATTGTCAACGGGGAACCCAAAGATTTCGGCTAGTTCGGCTTTGTTGAAACTAATCCGTTGACCATTTAATAGCGTAACAAGGTGGGCCTTGTTGGGATGTCCATTATCAAGTACGGGATGATGCAAATTTGCATAGAAGAGACGGATAAGCCGTGGATACACGTTTTCACGAATACTTAAGAAATCTATAATTCCTTGATTTTGAAACAAGCCAGTAACATTCAAACCATTTGATGCGAACAATTGAAAATTAAATTGTTTACCTTCAACGATTGTTTGGGTGGAGTAGTCATTGTTGAAATTCTCTTGTGCCTCATTGGAGATGAACAATGGCGGTAATGGACCTTGCGGTGGGTTTGCCGATGATGTGCCCACTTGTGGTACACTCTTGCGGTACACTCTTGCGAGGGCGTCAAGAGCGAGGTGGTTGAGACATGTCTAAAGAGATTAGGTGAGAGATATAGGTTTTGAAAAGTTACGATTTTTAGAAAATTTAAAATTTTTAGGGTGAAAATTTGTTTGGATGAAGGAAATTTGCAAGAACTTGGTTAGAAGGATGTAGTAAGATGAATTTGTGAGGAAATTTGGTATAAGACAGAGATTTGGGTGGAAAATCAATAATGGAGGCTAAGGTTAGGGTTAGAGAGAGAATGGGATGGGTTTGAGAGATTTGGGGTGAAATAGGTTAGATTTATGGTTGATTTAGTGTAGGATGATGAAGATTGATGGTTTAAATGGAGTTTTGATGAAGAAGTTTGGGGTTAGATGATGTTTGTGAAGGTTTGGGAAGGTTTATGTATGTGGTTTCTCGAAATGGAAAGGGGAGAAGTGAAGAGAAAACATGGGAAATAAAGAGTCAAAAGGAACTGCTCTCAACCACTGCTCAGTCGACTGATGAAGCCCCTTCAGTTGACTGATGAAGCCTTAGTCGACTGACCATTGCCCCTTAGTCGACTGATCACTTATTCTGCCAGATTTTCCTTTGTTTGAGCTTTTTGAGCCATTACAACCTAGAATGAGCAAATTGACAACTTTTGTGCTACAAAAATGATATTAGTACATCAAATAATATGTAAAGAAAACACTAGCCACATAAAAACTTATTTCATAATTAATCAAATAAATACATAACTTTGTATGCTTTAGACACAAGCATAAATGATCAATATTCATGAGTGTTTTGGTCAACTAGTTAACACAAGCTCTAGTCATACCAATTTCACGTCGAATAGTACTAAAGCGATCATCGGGAAGTGGTTTAGTGAAAATATCCGTAAGTTGCGATTCAGTGCCAACGAATTCAATATCAACATCACCTTTTTGCACATGATCATGAACAAAATGATATCTTATCTCAATGTGCTTAGTACGTGAATGTTGTATAGGGTTCTTGGTCAAACTAATAGCACTTGTGTTGTCACATTTAATGGGAATGTGGCTAAGACTCAATCCAAAGTCCTTTAGTTGTTGTTTAATGTACAAAGTTTGTGCACAACAACTTCCGTCCGCCACATATTCGACTTCGGCCGTTGAAAGGGCCACCGAGTTTTGTTTCTTGCTTGACCAAGATACTAGTGCGTGCCCTAGGAAATGACAAGTGCCACTAGTGCTTTTCCTATCGATTTTGCAACCGGAAAAATCCGCATTGGAATAACTAATCAAGTCAAATGAGTTCTCTCTTGGGTACCACAGACCCAAGGAACTAGTACCAGAAAGATAACGGAATATTCTTTTAACGGCAAGTAAATATGACTCTTTAAGATCCGCTTGGAATCGTGCACAAAGACATACACTAAACATAATATCCGACCTAGAGGCCGTCAAATATAATAAACTACCGATCATACCTCGATATTTCTTGATGCTTACACTTTTACCTATCTCGTCTTTGTGGAGCTTCAATGTTGAACTCATAGGAGTGCTCATGGATTCGGCGCCTTCTATGTCGAATTTCTTCAAAAGTTCCTTCACGTACTTTTCTTGATTGATGAAAATACATTCTTTGCAGTGCTTCACTTGTAATCCAAGGAAGTAGTTCATCTCTCCCATCATGCTCATTTCAAATTCTTTTTGCATACATGTGGAAAAATCCTTACAAAGATTTTCGTTAGTAGAACCGAAAATAATGTCATCAACATAGATTTGTACAAGTAGCATATCATTATCATGATTTTTGATGAATAAAGTAGTGTCAATTTTACCTCTAACAAAACCATTGTTAATCAAAAATGAACTAAGTCTTTCATACCATACTCTAGGTGCTTGCTTTAAGCCATACAAAGCTTTAGATAGCTTAAACACATAATCCGGATAAACATGATTTTCAAAACCGGGAGGTTGTTTCACATAAACTTCATCTTCAATGAAACCATTCAAGAAATCACTTTTCACATCCATTTGATACAATTTAAAATTCTTAAAGCATGAATAAGCAAGTAGCAGGCGAATGGCTTCTAAACGAGTTACGGGTGCATAAGTTTCTTCATAATCAATGCCCTCCTCTTATTGTATCCTTGGGCAACAAGTCTAACTTTATTTCTAACAATTACACCACTTTCATCCTTTTTACTACGAAAAACCCATTTAGTACCTATAATGGTGTGATCATTAGGTTTGGGAACAAGTGTCCACACTTTGTTTCTCTCAAATTGATTGAGCTCTTCTTGCATAGCCATCATCCAAGATTCATCTTGTTCGGCTTCATTTATGTTTTTGGGATCATATTAAGAAAATAATGCCACATTATTGCATACATTTCTTAAGGATGATCTAGTCATAACCCTACTAGATGGCTCTCCAAGAATGTGATTAATAGGATGGTTGGACACAAATTTCCAACTCCTAGGCATATCATTCAAGTTTTGCTCGGTTGTGTTTTCTAACTCCTTAGGAGGAGCTTGAGCACTCGAAGTTTCTTCCTTAGATGTATCATTAATTTGAATATCTGAAATCTTTTGGATAATTTCAACATCGTCATTGGAACGTACTATGGGTGAGAAAGGATTTAACTCATCAAACACAACATGCATGGACTCTTGGACTACTAAACTTTTCTTGTTATAAACTCTATACGCTTTACTATTAGTGGCATACCCAAGAAAAATTCCTTCATCGGATTTAGCATCAAATTTTCCCAAGTGATCACGATCATTCAGAAAAAAGCATTTACAACCAAAGACTTTAAAATATGCAATATTTGGTTTCTTGTCATTCCATAACTCATAGGGTGTCTTATCTAATTTTTTATGAATGATAGTACGATTAATCACATAGCATGCGGTGTTAACGGCTTCCGCCCATAAATACTCCGGCAAAGAATGTTCATTAAGCATAGTCCTAGATATCTCTTGAAGAGATCTATTTTTCCTCTCAACAACACCATTTTGTTGAGGAGTTCTAGGTGCCGAAAAATTATGATTAATACCATGCTCATCACAAAAATTTTCAATATCAATATTATCAAATTCTTTACCTCTATCACTCCTAACATGCACAGTAGAAACACCTTTTTCATTTTAAATTTTTTTACAAAATTTTGCAAAGACATGTGGAGTTTCATTTTTGTGGGTGAGAACGAACATCTAAGTGAGTCTAGTATAATCATAAACAATAACAAAAGCATACAATTTTTCACCTAAACTAGTAACCGAATTAGGACCAAACAAATCAAGATGTAGCATATCGAGAGGTCTAGTTGTAGTAATATCCTTCTTAGACTTAAATGAGGATTTATGTTGTTTACCAAGTTAACATGCATCGCAAATTTTATCTTTAACAAATTTGGTTTTAGGCAATCCTTTAACTAATTCTTTCTTAGACAAAGTATGAATTAAGTCCATGTTAGTATGTCCTAATCTCCTATGCCATAACCAAGAAACATCATTAATAGCGGAAAGACACTTAACGTCTTGTTGAGACAAATCATCAAGAGTATACACATTGTTGGTTCTATAAGCAACAAGTAAAATGGAATCATTGTTAACATTCTTAACAATGCAACGATCGGATTTAAAGATAACTTCATAATCCTTATCACATAATTGACTAATGCTAAGTAAATTATGCTTCAAACCATCAACTAATAGAACATCATCAATACATGTAGACTGCTTACCAACCTTACCTATACCGATGATTTTGACTTTGGCGTTGTCCCCGAAACCCGAAAGTCACATTCCCTCTTTGCTTGGGAATAAGACTTAAGAAGTTGTTTTTGTCTCTCATCATGTGCTTTGAGCAACCACTATCTAAGAACCACTTGGTTTTGCTACCTTTGGCTTTCAAGCACACCTACACCATAACCTTAAGTAACTTCTCCTTTGGTACCCAAAATGTGTTGGGTCCCTTTGGGTTAGCAAACATAATGGTTCCTTTTGGAACCCAAGCAAGCTTCCTCTTAGGGAAACTTTCATTCCTATAGTAACAATGATCCACATAATGAGTATTTCTACCACAATATGAGCAAAGATAAGTGGGATCATGAGGTGTGTATGTTTTGAAAAAGTTCTTGTACTCCTTTTGGTTGTCAATTTGGTTATAACCCAAACCGGCTTTGTCGAATACACACCTTTGCATTCCTAATAGCTTATCCAAATTGTCCATTCCATTGGTGAACTTGGCTAAGCTATTAGTTAGATCATCCACTTGATCTTTCAATTTGACATTTTCTACTATAAGTGTGTTTGGAATTTCCTTTTCCTTTGCTTTCTTCAAAGTTTTGATTTCATTTTTCAAAACCACATTTTCTTTCTCAAAAGTTTCACACTTGCTAGAGACGATTAATTTTTTTCTTTTTGAGGCTTGCATACTTTTTAGATAAATTTTCAAACTTGCTATGCAATTTCTCAAACATTTCATACAATTCATCGTAGTTGTTCTCATCATGAGCATCATCATTAATAGATACATTATCATCACTAAATGAATCATAAATAGTGTCTAACTCATCGTCTCTTTCCATAAGGCAAAGGTTTGCCGTCTTTTCGTCGCTAGAGTCGGCATCGGACTCGCCCTCTTCGGAATCACTCCAAGTGCCTTTGAGGGCATGTCTAACTTGTTTGAAGGCCTTGTCCCTCTTGTCTTCTAACCGGGCAATTGGTTTTAAAATGCCCCGGTTGATGGCAATGGAAACACTTCTTTACTTCTTCGTTTTCAACTCTTGGTTGAATAGATCGATCATTGTTCCTTCTTGATGAAGAATCAAAGTTGTTCCCTTTTCCTTGAAACTTCTTCTTCTTGGCTAGAAATTTTATGAACTTTCTAGAAAGAAGAGCCATATCCTCATCTCCTCCCATAAACTCCTCATCATCCTCTAGTTGAGTTGCTTTGAGAGCAAGAGTCTTCTTGGCTTTTGAATCAACTTCTTATTCTCTCTCCAATTCCTTCTCATGGGTTTTAAGTGAACCCAAGATTTCATCCATGCTTAGCGTCTTGAGGTTCTTGGCTTCTTGAATAGCCGTCACCTTAGGTCTCCATTTCTTTAGAAGCGTTCTAAGAATCTTTCGAATCTTGTCTTCATTAGAGTAGACCTTTCCAAGGAGATCTAAAGTATTAGTGATAATAGAGAACCTACTATACATAGAAGCAAGTGATTCATTATGTTCCATTTTGAAAAGTTTATAATCACGAACGAGCATGTCAATATTGTTATCCTTAACTTGTGAGGTTCCCTCATGAGCAACCTCTAGTTTGTCCCAAATTTCTTTGGCGGTTTTACAACTAGAAATTTTGTTGTATTCGTCCATAGTTAATGCACAATGTAGAGAATTCAAGGCTTTAGCATTAAATTAGATTTTCTTAATGTCATGCTCATTATATTCGAAAACGGATTTAGGAGTGACATTACCCCTTTCATCGGTTTTGGTAATCTCATAGGGTCCAATGAGTGTAACCCCCATTGTTCAAAATCACTAGCTTGAAGAAAAGTACACATGCGATTTTTCCAATAACTATAATTTTTGCCATCAAATAGAGGTGGCCTAGTGGTGGAAAAACCTTTGTTAAGTCCGGTTCTTTGATAGATAGACATGATCGTAAACTCTAAGATTGTAAAATAGAAATAAGAGTACAACATTTGATACCAATTGTAGGTCGAAAAATACCCTAGAGGGGTAAATAGGGTTTTTAAAACTTAATCAGATTTTTAAAACAGATTTAAAAATCGTTTAATGTCTATAACAATCAAGCAATCAAGGAACAATGATAAAACCAATCACAATGAATAAGTAGGATAATATAATAGAGCAAGAGATAGAAAGATTAAACCGATAGAAGTGGAAGACTTTTTGTCCACACGGTTCGGCTTGTTAGCCCCTACTTTCGCGCTCGGTTAGTACCCCGAGAATTTTCACTATAACTGATCTTCTTCTAGGTGAATATCAAACCTTTACAAGTGTATTCTTCTCACACACTCTTACAAGTATTGAATCACTCTCAATACTCACACAAGAATTCACTCTTGCTATTCTATGAGATACACCTTTCACAAATATGATTTGAATAAGTTTTGGTGGCTAACACCAATGTACAATAGCTCTTAAGTGTATGAGGAATTACAGATTAAGCTCACACTAAGAGATATCAAATTTGATCAACAATTTCTAGCTCAAAATAAAGATGATTAATCAAAAGCAATGTTTTTTAATCTTTGAATATTGAATGTAGATGAATAGAATAGTGTTGGAATGATTCAAGAGTATTTAAACGTGTCTTAGATAGTGTATATATGGTCTAGGACAACATATGGCCGTTTGGAGGAAGTTGGTGAAAGTTTGGTACCAAAAATGGTAAAAAATCTGAAATCCAATGGCTAGTTTCTAGGCCATCAGTCGACTGAGCAAAGCCCATCAGTCGACTGATGGTCTCCACTGGTCTGCTGCCAAAATGACCAAAAATCCCATTTTTCACACTTTTGTAATTTAGCTCAAAAATCAATTTTAAAGCTTGGGGATACTTAAATATGAGTTTCTAAGACTTCTATAATGTAAAGAGCTCGGAGATGAGGTCGTTATATTTTAAAACGAATTTATTTCAAAAACGGTTTTTCCTCAAAAGAAGGTTTTTGAAAGGATTCCGATTCAAACTTTGATTTAATCAATCTAATTATGTTAGAACATAGTATGAGCTTTTATGATGATCAAATATGAAACTTTACATAGGAAACTAAAGCACTCACTCAAATATAAAATAACGAGTCTTCGAGGGCTTTGTTTGTATCTTCGTTTCTTTTCTTCCTTGGGTCATTATTCTTCATAGAAATGCTATTAAAGATATATTGATCAAGTAGTTGTGTGAGGTGTAAGACATTGATCGAGCAATACTTTGTAGGTGAATGATCTTGATTCCGGCTTTTTGGTTAAGTCCACGTATGATCAATTTATTGCGGCTATAACTCAAAACATCAACTAAGTTAAATTACACATGATTAACTTTATTATTATTATTGAAACAAGATTAGTGACTTTCAAGTCAACGCGGCCTTTTCAAATCGTGTGGCAAAATGGCTATTTTTACTCTCCAAGTTTGACATCACCTACATGACTTAAAAATTAGTAAAGGGCAAGATCATCGCTGATTATCTAGCTAGCAACCCAATGATGGGCAACATGGTAGAGGAAGCTGAATTTTCAGATTAAACTATTATAAACCTTGAGATCGATGAAGATTGGAAGATGTATTTCGATGGGGCAGCTAATCCTAATGGGAACGAGATAGGTGTTCTGCTAGTCTCACCAGATCAAACTCACTCATTTATCTTATATCGTCTGGATTTCTCATGCACCACCAACATGGCCGAGTATGAAGCTTACATAGTCGGGTTAAAAATCGCACTATAGATGGCGATAAAGAGGATACAGGGATATGTGGACTCAGCACTAGTGGTACGCCAGATTCTAAAAGAATGGAATATCATAAATAAGAAATTGGTTCAATACCTCACCAGATTAGAAGACATTGCAGAGAAATTTGAACACTCAAAGTTCTACTATATTCCTCGATCACATAATAGTTTTGTCGACGCATTGGCCACGTTAGCATCGATCAATATCCCGGAGGGGGAAGATGAGATTTTCCTCACAGTAGAGAAAAGATCTTGCTCAGCCGACTGCATGGCCATCGAATTTGAGAATGAAGAAACCTTGGATTCATCCAACTAGTTTAATGATATTTGGTACCTGCTGAAAAATAACCAATATCTCGAGCAAACAGACAAAAATACATCTCCAATGTCTGGCAGAAAAGGAATCCATTAAGCTAATGGATCAAATACATGGTGGAGACTATGGACCCCACATGAGTGGTCATACGCTAGCCCGTAAAATCATTAGACAAGGGTACTATTGGTCAACTCTACAAAGCGACTGCAATGACCATGTGCATCACTGCTATAAGTGCCAGTTCTACGCCAAGTCTCAGAAACTTCCTTCGAAAGAGTTGCGCAACATGACCGCTCCCTGGCCTTTGGCAACCTGGGAAATCGACATCATCGGGATAGTATCACCCAAGGCAAGTAATGGCCACGAGTTCATCTTGGTAGCCATAGATTATTTTACCAAGTGGGTGGAAGCAGAATCCTACAAAGTTCTTGACGCTAGGAAAGTAGCTCAGTTCATTTGAAGAAACATCATTTGTCGATATGGAATCCTACACGAGACAATCTTTGACAACGGCACTCACTTTAAGAAAGAAGTTAACGCCGTTATGGAGAAATACGGCATTACCAGACACTGGTCTTCTCCGTATCAACCACAAACCAATGGGATAGTTGAAGCCGCCAACAAGAATTTGAAGAATATCTTGGGCAAGATGACCTACACTTGTCGAGACTGGCCAGAGAAGCTTCCATATGCGCTATGGAGCTATCGCACTATCGAAAGAGTTTTTATGGGGCCCACCCAATTTTCTATAACTTATGGGATGGAAGCCGTCCTCCCAGTTGAGTTAGAGATCCCCTCTCTTATGTTAGTTTTGAAAAATCAGATCAATGAAGTTGAATGGGTTCAAGGCAGATACAATGAGCTAGCTCTGTTAGACAAAAAATGATTAAAAGTTGTATATCACTATCAGGTGTATTAAAATAGAATCGCTCGAGCCTTCAACCAAAAAGTAAAAACTCAGGGAATCAGTGAGAATGACATCGTGCTAAAAGAGATTTGAGAACCAGCCAGAGACCCTAGAGGGAAGTTCGGATATAAGTGGACAGGCATTATATTATCAACGAAATCAACACTGGAGGAGCCGCAATACTTGCAGATATAAATGGATAATTACTTTATTCACCTGTCAATATAAATCATCTGAAAAAGTGTTACCAATAGAACACGCTATGTATATCTAAGAACTACGTAAACCTAAGCCCTAATTCAACTTGTGTTTTTGAAAAATCAAAACGAGGAACGTATACAACCTGAGAAGTGACTTCAGGCTCGGTTTAAACATTATAATGAAATACTTTTCATCCAGAACAAAGCAGTTTCTCATATATTATTCAGGGGTGGTTTAGAACACCGAAAGTTACAGGTAAAACTGCTAATACAAGATAAAGAAAAGCCTAAACTCTAGGGGCTGGCCAGGTAGAATCCTTAGTAGTCAAGTCAATTCGAGCCTCGTCCATGATCTGATACGCTAAGACAATATTGTCCTCAGTAGGATCAGAATCCATGAATCGGAACCACTCTATCTGATAAAGATCATCGACATGTTTTTCTTCCAAAGACTGCCAATGAGAACAGACAATGTCGGCTTGGAGGGGCCGAGAGATACCGAATCAGGTATGGTTGAACTGACTAGTTAAACAGCCACGCCACATCCGTTTCATAGACAAGAAAACAAGTGGAGTAACAAACTTAAGTTTAGAAGAAAAGTTGTTCAGACCAATAGGGATATTTTGAGGAATGTTGAACTGCCGCAGAAGACGCCCGGGAAGATAAAATGACGTGAACCAGAGACCTCTGAGACGAACATAATTCTGCCCACCCACGTGATACACCATCTCCTTAAGTTTCCACCATATAATATGCCATATGATTGCACAAAAGTTCTCAGAAAACCACCCCGTCCATTTAGAAGAAGACATGGTTAGAGCACCAAAAAGGGGACGGCAAACTTTCAGATGTTGCACAAAAAACCCCTCTAACCCAGACCATCCATTCTCCGACACATCAGTCTGTCAGTGACAACCCTTCAGCCGTTTGTCGCGCGACAACTGGTAAGATGTCGCGCTACAGTTTCACTTTTCAAGGGAATGTCGCGCGATAATCTCTCCCGAGCAGTATAAATAGGCCAACACCTCAAGGGTCCAAGGACAACGACTTCGTCCCAAGAAAAAGGCTATTACCTCTCTTTAAAAATCTGATTTTGCAAGGTCTTCAAGTTTAATTTATTGTTATCAAGTTCTCGAGGAATCTCCGAGTTCTCAATACTCGATGTCTCATTTTCCAAAGTCGAATTCTCAGCTATATCTGGAGAAGGTAAATATCTTCGGTCATATTATATTTTCTTCCTTTTTGTCTTATTTATCTCGTCGGGAAGGTAAATAAAGTTTCTTCTAGTATTTCAAGTTTATATATCTATGTACTTGTTTTTCTTTGTTTATATATATTGTTCTCCCCTTTTTTCTAATTGGATAAACTTATTGTTAAGTTACAAATAGTCTACTATTTTCTCGAAACAAAACCTTAATAAAATCATTTTCGAAAATCAGAAGAAGTAAGTATATTATTATCCAGATAAATTAAAGTTTTCAAAACTCGGAATGATAAAACTTACTTTGAGGATTAAAATCGGGTATCTTCAATCTCTCATATAGATTATAATATATCTAATACACTCTCCTCAAGATTCCAAATCCATATTAAATAAATCCCATTCAAGAATCCGATCCTATTTCTAAAAACAACCGAAACAAGGATAGGACTAATATTGTTATCTGAGTGAACAATATTAGAATATCCTCTCAATTTCCAAAAATTATAAACTTTGTCATTTGTATTTCACTTCTTACAAAATCAAAACATCGGATTACGGGATACAAAGTTTTTATCAATTTCCTTGTTTTCCCCAAAATCAGGTTTCATTACAAAAACATACTTTAGGAAAGTAGTAGACTTTTTAGTAAAGGCATCCAAGATTTTCAACATAGAATAAAACATATAAAGCCATTAGAGACTAAAAAGGCGGAATGGGTGCCTAACACCTTCCTAAACAGTAACATAGTTCCCGAACCCTATAGAATCCCGATTTCATAGACAAATCGTGTAGGGATAAGGCTTGCTTTGGCCTTTACCCTACACGGACCTTTTGTACGTTTTTTCGTAAAACGTGCTGGCGACTCTAAATGAACCCACTTGCATGTAGAAATAGAAAATATGATTTTATCCCGTATCAAAGCAAATAAAACAACATAATTCTTTCCTATTTTTCAAACCTCCAAACAAGGGGTTGAGAACCGGGGGTCGCATTTGCAGATTCTCGCAATTACTTTTTGATCTCAATAGTTCTTCTTCTTCTTCTTATTTCCCTATGGGTATTGAGCTTTTGCTAATTTTTATTATTCCATTATAACGTGCGTGTTTTGTATCTGAATCTTCTACTTAAAATGTAATTCAAGATTAATAAAGTAATAAGTATTACTTTTTGATCTCAATACTTCTTTTTCTTCTTCTAATATATGTCAAAAATCTTAATAGATAATTTTGTGACAATATTGTTATGTATGAAATACATAGGGCAATATGGATTTAATGAGGTTCATCTTTTAAGAAAATTGACCTATCAACCTTCCTTTGACATATATTATGTATTGTCTATATATATTTTTATGTATATTATATTGTTATAAGTTTCTTTTTCTCTTTGATAAACTTATATTGCTAGAAGTTTAAGTATAAGTGTTATTATTTTTTTAAAAGAAAATATTTTCATGAAGGAAATCAAATAGTTTATATTCGTTAATTATGTTACCTATATTTTACGAAATAGTGTTATCTAGAAGAGGTAATGGTGGGAAAATTTTCAAAAAATGTCCATGCCTGACCAAAGTTTGCTCGATCTCATAAAGTGCATAACTTTTCAATTGTGACTCTACAAAGTTAAGTTCTAGGAAATTAAGTAACTTCTTTCGACGATATAGAATATCCTTCCAATAATGAATCTTATTGAGTTTCCCACAACTTAAGTGGTTTGAAACCTCACAAAAGAGTAAGATTATGATGAAGAGCTCTTGCAATTTCGTTCCAGTTGACCATTGTGTTGCTTGGTCAAGTGCATCATGCCATTTTGTATATTCATCCAATAAGGTGACTCCATTGATCTTAATGATATGTTCAAAACTTTGAGCACTTTTAACAATGTTAGGTATCATTCAGAAGTACTTTCTCCTAATGCTGGATGTGCATACACAATTCGGTCAATACATTTTCTTGATTCTCTTCATTTCAATTCCTTATATATTAGGAAATTTGAATTAAGTTAGTGTTTTTACATATTCATTTCTTGCATTTATTTCCAACCATTGCATGAGCATAGTTTTTCTGGCATCGCATATATTTAGAACATTGTCTAAATAATTAGAATGTTTAAATGTCACAGAATTCTTATTTTAAAAATGGAAGTCTAATCTTTTTATACCCATACTTTAGTGTTGTGTGATGCTTTGAATCCCGTTAAAGGTTTAGAGCTTCGAGACCTGGTTAATCATAGTGCTAGACACCAACGGTGGGTGAAATGTTATAAGAAGTTGAAATATTATCGAAATATGTCATGTTTTAAATCCATATTGAGAAAATTTTGGCAGATGGAGTTCTTATAATCAATAATCTGTCCGGTGAGAATTAAAATTGTTTTCACCATTGATGAAATCCACATCCAAACATATAATAGGGTAATTAGCAGAAATGACCCCTGAAGTTTGAGACAATTCCCTCGCTCATCCCTAAAGTTTAATTTTCAGTTGAAGCATCCTAAAGTTTCTAATTTGTCTCTAGCTCTTCCAAAAGTGGATGCCTCGTTAAAAACTTGGACAAAAAAGCTTCGAGAATAACTCTTGAAGTTTGAAAGTGTCCCTCACTTGTCCAACCATATGTGTTTTATGTCTATGTTTTTGACGGGGCATCCACTTTTCGACGAGCGAGGAAAAAATTAGAAACTTTAAAGATACTTCAACCAAAAATTAAACTTGAGGGACAAGCGAGGGAATTGTGTCAAATTTTAGGGGTCATTTTTATTAATTACCCCATATAATAAAACCACTTCACATATAAAACATTTTATACAAGTTCATTTTAAACACCGTTTATAAATTAAAATAAAATTTTGGTTCTTAAACAAAGAGTTATTACAAATACATAATACACTGGGAGTACAAAACAACTATAAAATTTTAGTCCTTCTTATAGGGAACTACAAAATGGTAATTGACATCAAAGGCTTCTAGAGGGATATACCACGTGCCACTCATAAAGCTTAACTAGCAAGAACTGGTGAAAAATGGAATGAGCCAAATCCGAACTCAGTGGGAACTATATAAGTTTGCATAAAAAATATAATTTTTATAGGAATTAAGTAGCGTAGTATAGTACAAAGGTATGAAAATAGTGTAATGCAATCTAAATACATGTATGCCAAACCCTACTAGGATTCCCATCCTAGACATCGGAAACTAATTACTCAACTAATCATTCTCACCCCGACTAGGAATGTAATGACCCAAAATATCCGACATCGATCGGTAACGTAATGAGAAGGTCCTTGGTATATATGTAGGTGTAATGAACCTAACTTACAACTTTGGCCAGCTATTTTAGGGGAGAACTCGGGGGTTTACATATGGTATTAAAAGGGACCCAAGACCACTACCACATGATGTACGGATATTGTGGGTCGAGTCTGTGCAACTGATGCCGAGCCAAAATTGCTAGATGCGGCTAGCTAGAGTCGACATTGATTGTGTGTAACCCCGGCCTGACTAGAACATCAGGGAGTTAACAGGCGGGAGATATTAATGACGTAAAATATCCCACATCGATAGTGTAATGGGAAGGTCCTTGGTATATATGTGAGTGCAATGAACCTAACTTACACCTTGGGCTAGCTATTTTAGGGGATCGAGAACCTAGGGGGTTCTTTTGTAATATTTCTGGTTTTTGTTAAAGATTCTTGTTATTGTAATTAAAGTTTAATAGAAAGATTATAAAGTTATCTATATTCATTAAAAAAAATCTCTTTATTTTATCAATATTCTATTACTGGCGGCTCGAAAATCGGGTTATGACAACTTGGTATCAGAGGTTAGGTATACAACAACCTTTCGACTTGGGATTAGGACCTATTGCGTGATCCTTATTGTACCATTCGCTTGCATATCATTGTTTGATCACATAATATTGATATTACGTGAATTTTTTTTCTAAATTTTGAAAACAAGATTGTTAAGGGGAAAAAAAGTCCTTTCATTCCCAAGTTTTATGGTTATTAGTCTAGTGTATCAATCCAACCTCTTAATAGCTCTCCATTGTTATATTTATCTTGTTTTGAATATATTAAATAGATTATAAATGATTCATTGTTATCCTTTTTTTTAGAGTTGGTAAATATCTATAATTAAATATGGGACAAATCTAATAAATTATTAAAGGTAATTAAGTCATTTATCAATATAATTATTTGATTAAATTATAATAAATGTATTATTTATCCCTGGGCTAAAAACAAAATTTTGGATTATATACTAATTTGACAAACGTAGTGGGTTTGAGTAAAGAGACCCTTAAAATAGTGGACCAAATACTAATTTTCTAATTTTTTTTTTTGGGGGGGGGGGGGGGTGTTTAATTAACAAAAATGGCCCTCAAAGTTTTACCTGTATCCCTCACTTGTCCCTAAAATTCAATTTTTAGTTGAAATATCCTTAAAGTTTCTAATTTTCCTTCACTCACCCAAAACTAGATGCCCCAATAAAAATATGGATGGAAAATGCTTTTGTCACGAGCTACTCTTTTAAGAGGAATTTTTGGATACATCAACTGAAATTAAAAACTTTAGAGATATTTCAGCCGAAATTAGAAACTTTAATAATATTTTAACCGAAAATTGAATTTTAGGATAAGTGAAAGATTCATGTCAAATATTATAGGTCATCTTTACTAATTATCCGATTTTTTTAGAACTTATACAAAAAAGAAAACACATACGTAAATATAGGAGATAAAGAAATAATGGATGCATTAGCCGTAACATTTGTGTACATTGAAAGTGAGAAGAAATGATAAAGAAATAATGGATGCCTTTGGAGGATACTTTTTGCTGTAGCATGAGAGAGTAAAGTAGCACAATCTACGAGATTTTAATCAAAAAAAGATATTATATATTAATTAGCAAACTTTTGTCCCATTAACATTGATCTTTACCAAGTATTGTTTCAATTTGAAATTATTAAATATATTATAACATAAATTTGACAGTAATTAAGTTTTATTTTATATATACTTAGTAATAATGTTTTCTGATAAACAATGCAATATTAGGATTCTTAATTACCTATTCAAAGGCAAAAATATTTTATGCAAGTAATAATACAAATTGGTTTAACACTAAAATGAAAAAAAAAATGCAACAAAACTGGCATGGAGTTAACTAATATCAATTATTAGTAGCAATATAAATGTAACATACTGCTTCAAAGAAAAGAAAAAGATCTTACAGAAAATAACTACATGTCCATAGACCACATCAACTTTGTCTTCAATCTTAGACATTTTGGCTCGTGAATGATAATGTATATCATCATCAACGGCCCCTAATATTTCCTCGTACTGTCTTCTTATACCTAGTTCGTTATTACACCAGATATGGTAGTATATTTTGGACAAATTAAAATCATATACTTCAAAGTTAAATTTATGGTTTAAATATAAAATTACGTCCTTCGCAATTCATTGCATAGTATCATCCCTTCGAGGTGAAAGTCGACCCCAAAGAAGATTTTGTTCTATGTTGTCCGCAACTTGGATTTCAATAGAAGCGCCTAATAAGCCATCTTCTCGTACTCTATAATCATAGTTATGATGATTTACTTGTAACATTTCAATTATTTGGGAATGTAAAGTTTTGAAACAAATTTGAATAAGAAATTAAGCTTGGTTGTACCTTGCTATTACGGATAAGGAAATCTAATATACAATTAATATTCTTCGCATTGTTTCCAAATCAACGACATGTTGAGAATGGTTGGCTCAAACTATTGATCGCACATGGAAAAAAATGTAGAACTTAACATGAGTATATAAGTGGGGGAGAGTCTCTACATAGGAACGAGACATTTTAAGTTAAAACCCCACATCTGTGGCTTAAAGGTGTTTAAGTTAGGGATAGTATCATTACTATGTGCGCGGACCGGCGGGCTAGCATGGTACCCCGGGCCCGACCTGAGTGCCGGCGGGCACAACAATTGGTATCAAAAGTCGATGGTGAATCCACGAACTTGTAGAGCAGTACATGTAGCTGGACTTGGTAGAGTCAGGAAGAACTCGGTAGAGCTTAAGGTGATAAGTTACTACGAAAAGCGTCTCGGTAGCTGGACTTGGTGGAGCCTATGGTGGAGTTAGATTCGGAGAAGCCGGGGATGGAGTCGCTACAGTCTACATACACTCGGGGTGCTGTTGTCAAGGTGGTTGTGCAGGTTCCTCGAGTAAGGTGAAATAGGGTGTACGTCAAGATGTGTGCATTGACCAAGGTGAACAATCTTGCGGATGAACATTTTTGAGTAGTGATCTACATGGACAGTTCAAAGGTGAATTCATGGTGGACTATAGTATAAGTCCAGGTGGAGCCAGGTAGACCGGTGTTAGTCCAAAGTGGAGCCATGGTTGACTGGTTTGATGGGTATATAAGTAGGGAAGAGTTTTCACATGCATAGTAACGAAACCTTTTAGGTTAAAATCTTATACCTATGGCCTAAAAGTGTTTAAGTTGGGGACATATCGTTACTATGTGCGCGGACCGGCGGGCAAAACACGACAATGTATATTTGAACATGAAAAATAATCTTATATACATATTTTTTAATCTATATATATTCACTACATCAAATATAATGTTTAGCAACGAAACATTTTTGCTATAAAACATATAACATTTCGTTATGAAATTTCTTCAGTGTGAAAAAGTTCAGTTGTTGCGACTTTTGTCCCGAAGGTTTTACTCGACAAAAAATCTTGGATCGATCTGCCGTTAGAACCTAGTTTAACTTTTATGATTTAAATCAGATCGATCGGGAAAATCTTTGACCGATCTGCTTTACCTACAAAACTTGTCTAGTCACATTGGATCAAAATAAAATCAATTAAAGATACTCTAATTTGATCTATTTGCCTTGTACAAACGAGATAAACTATGTTTCCAAACCAAATTTCAGCTAACAAACACCTTCTTTTTTTTTTTTTTTTAAATGTCCTGTTAGATTTTTAAAACATCCCCCCCACTAGGATTCAATTTATGTGAAGTACCATCACATACACGACTTATTCCAATACGATTTACGTACCTTTTGTTCTTTAAGGAATGAACGCGTAGCATTCTCGTCAACGTAGTATCTTGTACGTAAGACAATATTTAAAACTCGAATACTTAATTTGAATTCAGTATAAGTCAACACTATAAATCCTAACAATCTCGATCCCCCTTTGATTATTCCAGTATTCAAATCAAAATAACCTAATTAGATCAAGTCTGTAATACCAAATTCCGCAACAATATTTAAGTCTTGAATCATCAGTTTGTCCACAATTCACACAAACTCAAATTAGATACAACGTAAAATTTAACACTTCTTGTTTATGAGTCTTCAAAGTCTTCACTCCATAGCATGAATGAGATAAAACCTGAAAATTTAAATCACTTGATAGACATACCCATCAAGCATAACTTTGATTTTAAAAAAGCAATAAAGCAATCTCACCCATAAATTCATTCAATCTATCCCCTTAGGAAAAGAAAATTCCATTCTCTCCCTCATGAGCAGCCAATTTAAATAAACTAATCAACACTTTTACTTTTTCTATTACAAAACCAGCACACAGATCATATTTTAAGGATAATCTTAAACATACACACATAATCCATCTTTTCACCCCACTAAAAATCAAAATTACATCAATCTTAACCTAAAAAATAGCGTAAAACTCATTCTACTCACCCTGATTTCTATACATTTAAAAAAAGCCGCTAATTTATCTTCTCACCCACTTAATTAAAAATTAATTTTAAAACTCTATTCTTTTATAGTTCTACAACTCCAACTCTCCAAGTGATACAGAATTCTTCTAATCGGAATTGCAACAACTAGAGTTCCTCTTCTCCTCTTCTCCTCATCGATCTGATTCACTCTGTCTTCATTGGTTTCATTGGTTAACGGGGGATTACAAATCAAAGTTGGTGGAAATTTGAGTCACTTAAAATTTTAATGTATGTTTATACATGGATATTATATTGTCCTTAAGAAATCTGATTCCTTTGGGCTTAATCACCTTCTCAGACTAAATAAACAAATAAAGCAAATTGTAGGAACTTTTGAATGAAATATATTCCACCAAACTTCACTACAGAACAAACAGAGCCTAAAACTATATCCAAAGGTTAGATACTGTGCAGGGACCTAATTGCAAATTAATGCGCCAAAGTAGTTGGGCAAAAAGCTGCATGATATCAATGAAGTTTACTGATAAGGCATGTAGATTAGAAGGTAAAAAGCTACTAATTTATCTTCTTTGTTCAAAAAAATATAAAATAAAATATCATAGAAATCGAAAGTAACAAAATATTTTAATAAATGATTTATTTATTTTTATGAAAATTATTTTATTTTTCTAATTTATTTCTCCCCTTTTCACGAAATAGAACATTTTTCAAAAAAAATGCTGTTTTAATGAAGTCGATAGAATGAAGAACTTGTGATAAATTTACATGTTGAATTACTACGTAGTTAAGCAAAGTGTTGAATTAATTCTTGCACACAACAACTACACTAATAAACCTTTTAACTTTTAAGGTATCTAGAATACCCTTTTTTCGAGACTCCTTCATTATTAATGGTAACGTTGACTACTTTATTTTTACGTGCTTTGATGTTAGTTCAATTCTAGGAGCAAGAATCAGCTTAGCTAGGGTTTTGAATCAAATTTATCTATTGTTGTTAAGTGTTGCAGTGATCTTTTAATGGTTTTGGTGTGGTGAATTAAAACTTATACTCTTATTTCACAAAAATAAAATTTATAGACAAATATGAGTTATAAATAATAATCATTTGATAGTAATGAATAGTAATAGATTATATGAAATATCATATAATCACTAAAAATGTATTTATCACAATTAAAATTGTATATTTTTTTCATACGTACTGTGACTTATACATAATTTTTAATGAAATTTATTAAGAACGATGTAAATTTTATTTATTATGTCTTATTTTAATGCAAAAGTTAATATTATTTAATATTTTTCTTCTGGCGACGAAACTTTATCATCCCTACATAATTTCAGTAAACTCACCCACCACTGGGTGAATTAAAAGTTTTTTGAGAATATTACTAAGTTGAGAAGAAAGTATTCTTACACTAGAATGAGAAGACGGATTTTGTTGGTGCATTTAAGAACACCCTCTTTTAATTTCTCCCTTTTTGTCATGAAAAGACAAACTAAGACAATAAAAGCACATTAGAGAATATATGTATATATATATAGAGAGATATATCAATAAGATTAAGAAATATATTCAATATATTTAATAATAATATTGAAGGAATGTGTTCAACACAAGATACATCAAAGATAATAAGAACTATATTCCACAAAACAGTGCATGGCAAATATATATATATATATATATATTTCATTTCTGATACGGATCTGACCTTTTTACGATATTTTTTTTGATAAAAACATTAGGATGTTTTTTACAACGAAAAAATATCATAAAGAGGCCCAGTCTGTACAGACCGTTCCGCACTTCAAAATTTCCATATATTGATATATATATATATATATATATCTCACAATTATATTAAGCACCATCATATGCCATAACCATGCAATCCAATGCAATCACTCAACTCTCATTAGCTTTCAAAAACGAAATCTTGTTTTCTTTAAAGTTCGATGAAGCCATAGCTTTAAGTGTGCATCTGATGAGAAAAAAGAAGCAATCTTTGACTTCACATTCTCTGATTCTTCCACATTTCTTCTCGTGAAGTCCTCGAAATTGAAGCTTTTGAAGATGACGGAACTGTGGTGAGGAATTGTGGTGAAAGAAAAATGAAAAGTGACGCGAACCCGGATCGTCTTTTCTACCAGTTTGATGGATCCTCAACCTTTGATACAAACGTAGCAAGAACCTTGGAATACGTCGAAAGATGGAAGGCGGAAACCTCAACCCAACGCTTAAAGAAGCGTGAACCTCGGTATAGTCGAAGACGCCACAATCAATTGGTGGAGAATTGATTGATAAGTCAAGAACAATTGAATTAATCAATTCAACATGTTCAACATGCTCTTAAAGAACACAAAGAGAAAGCTCTCAATTTAATTAATCATCAAAACTTATTTTTAATAAAACAATAATGTGCCTCCTTTAAATAGGAGAAACAAAACTAGAATCCTAATTCAAAAAGGAAACTAATTCCTACTTAGAAAAGGAAAATAACTTCTAGAATAATCCTAACACAATAAGGAAATTAATAATAAGACAATAAGGAAAATATTCAAAAAGGAAACTACTAATTCTAATTCCTAATTGAATAATGAGACTCAAGAAGCCCTATTAATTTAAAAACAATTTAAATTAATATCTTCTAGATTATTCCAATGGGACTCCTTGCCGTTTTAACCTCTTGAACTTCCACGCCCAGTCCTTAGGAACTCCATTAAATGTATGATTATCATTTAAGCTCCTTGCTTCAAGCATGTGAAATTCTATAAAATTCCATTTGAATTTCCATGCTCTATCCTTGTGATTCATCATGTGCGGATCATCATTTAGAATGCCACAAACCACCATGGTTGAATAGAAATTGAAGCTAGACCGGATCATATCATAATCCTGCTGGGCTGTCGAAATTGAAGCTTTTGAAGATGACGGAACTGTGGTGAGGAATTGTGGTGAAAGAAAAATGAAAAGCACCTCACAATATTACTAATTAAACTTATTTTCCAACTTCTAACACGAATCAATTATTTTTCATATCGTTTTTCATCTTGTTTTCTCATGAACCCTCAGTAAAAACATTTTGGCACTTTAAGACTTCACTAACACTTTTAGAATGCCAAACTATCTGTTGGAACAAAAACAATCAATTTCACAATGATAAAAGCGAATATGGCACTATTTAACATTTTATGTCATTCTTGACTTGACTGACATATCTAAGACAGTAAGAGCAACATATTATGCCTTTTTGCATATAAAAAATAAAAAATTGCATCTTGATAGTATATAAATATTTCCTTCATTGAAAAGCAAAGGTGGACTTATACCATATAAGTCAATTATGAACAACCTCTACAAAATTACACTTTTTAAGTCTTTAGCTCATATTAAAACTAGTTTCCCAACTAGGAAGGGAAAAGAGAGATCTCTAAATTACCCTGTAAGTCACTTCAATTTGATAAATTTAATAAAGAATCTGGTTCTTATCTATATGTCCAATCAATTATTATAGATAAAATGCTTCTAGTGTCACTTCTGTTTAACTTCTTTAATCTTTAGTGATCTTAAGCTACTGCATGTGGTTTTGACAGTTGTAAGTGTTCTTTGAAATTTTTACTTTCATGAAGTTTGACGGAATTTACTTTGATTCATGAAGTTTCATTTTGGCCGACTCCGTCCGTAAAGTCTGATTCCATTGTTACTTTAGTCTAAAAATCCAACTTGTCATTTAATTTTTGGACTGAAAATAATTTGTAACTTTCATCTTCAGGCATCGTTAGCTGCTCATGACATTTTCTGTCCATGCAACAAACAACGCATTGGATTTTTGACAAAAGTCATAACAGGAACAACCTTTACAGATTGTTGCGAATATGAAATTTCACGGATCAAAGTAAAACATTGGTCGAACTTCATATATGGAAGTAAATTTAAATAGCTCAATTTATAATTCAGGAACCACTACAGGAAAATTAAATTCCTTGGACCACACCACAAAAGTATAACCAATAATAGATAAATGTTCCAAAACTAAAGATACTGATATATTTATATATATATATAGAGAGAGAGAGAGAGAGAGAGAATAGTATAACATAATGTTGAAAAGTGAGGAATTTCATTAGTTTCATGCAACAGCTGTGTGCGCCATACAAGAAAGATAGAAACATTTGGTGGGGGGAAAAACACATGGAAATAAATTCAATGAAAGTAGAAATCGTAAATCAATAATCTCACTGTCTCTCAGTTTTAATTCCATTAGTCTGCACCACCTGAAGGACAGAAAAAATGACCAATAGTTAAGAAAATGGAATATTTCGATAATGTTTTGAGCTCAAAAAAAATATTTAAAAGATAAATTATGCATGGGGTTATTTACATTTTATCCCTCTAAATTTGACCACATTTACATTTGGTCAGTGAAGTTCAATTTTCGCCAATTCAATACATAAAGTTTGTTCCCGTTGTCATTTTAGTTCATAATCAAACCTGCATTTTGTTTCTTGGAAGAAAAATGACATGTGTCACTTTGATCTTTAAATTACGTTAACAGCACATGCTATTTTCCGTCCAAGAAAAACAAACAGCAAATTTGATTTTGGACTAAGGTGACAATAGGATCAAACTTCATGAATTTGGCGAAAATGAATCTTTATGAACCAAAGTGAAACAGTCAAACTTTAAGGATGCAAGGTGTAAATAACTCTTTCTGAGGTAGCTAGCCAGTTTGCTTACCAAAATCTCTTGGTGTTTTGCACTTGTAACATTCCATCCTACAAGCATAGTTGTGTACACCACATCCTAGTCTGCCAAATATTTTCCAACAAATATTAGAGATGAACATCAAAGTCCAATAACGGCAATAAGATTACATAAAGAACTAGTTTTATTTGTATCGTTATCTTGTTTATGTTTATTGTAAAAAAACTCGAAATTTAGAAGGAAGAAAGAGAAATATATTTGTGTAATCGTAAAAAAACTCAAGAATTAGTTATAATTCAAAATGTGGGACTAATAACAAACCTATTGCAAATCCAGTCGCCGGTTTTCCAGCCAGGAAGGGCATTTCCTTCGTACGAGTAATGATCTCCGGATGGCATCATGCCAGTAGTAGAGTACCCTAAATAATCATTTTTCAAGGAGCCACACCTATAACAGCTCGTTCTGCTAGCGTAGTTGTGGGCCCCACAATTCATGGCACTGCAGTACCAGTCTCCGGCAAGGACTTCCTCTCTGTTGATTCCATACGAGGACATATCGGGACTTCCACCATATTTTGGGTACCTACAACGTTGGCAAGCATCTCTCTTCTTGAAATTCATGTGTTCGCAAGATCCGCACATCCAATCTCCACTACTCATCTTCTATACTTAAGTCCCAAAAATTAAAACAAAAAGAAAATTAGAAGACGAAAGAAAGGACAAACACATGAATTCACATGTAAAAGAAAATCTTATTGAATTCCTTGGAATTGTTTTACACAAAAATATTCCAATGGAAAAAGTAGAAAAGTTGGGAGGATTTAGTTTTCAAATTACATGGAAAATGAGAAAATTAATCAGAGTTGGATTTTGTGCGTGCAAAAATTGAAGACTCTATAGAAAATATGCAAAGAAATAACAATAAAGATTTAAAATGTATGAAACCTTCAACATTTTCCACAGAATTAAGTGCAATCAATGCAAACACACTCAACCTAAGTGCTTGTGATTATGTACGTCCCACAATATTAATACAAAAATTAAAATTAGAACAAGGTCCAAGTAATTGAAAGGACTCACCACAAAGAAATTAATTCAAGTAAGTTCTTGAAAGAAGTGATCTAAATAATGGAGGCAGCAGTTGTGGCTGTAGAGCAAAAGAGACTTCTAAATGTAAATGAATTGAAGTTGGTGAATTTTGGAGAATGGAATGAAGTCTTTATATACTTGGAAAGTGCCAAACTTGTTGGTCCCACAAGATATATACATGTACCCCTCTTCACATAACATGGATGCAGAGAGATTAAATAAATTAAGATGGGATTCCAAAATTAAAAAAATTTCGGAAAATATTTTTAATGTTGAGATAAACCTTTCTTGTTTTTGTCTCCCTGACTTGCATGCTATAGTGTGTGGGGGAGGAATTGGACCTACAAAAAATTGAATGAGTGCATGAAAAATGCCCTCTTTACGTGATTCCCCATGCATTATTAAGGGGAATATAAAGGGCTTTCAAATATTATTCTTACCTTTTTTCATATCCAGTTCAATTCAACTCTAATTAAGGTGTTATAAGGGGAAGGCTGTTATTTGGAAAAAGTGAGAATAGGTATATTTTCACCTCCATCTCTTCTTCACATGGATGGCTCCCCCCATGCCTAACCCCACACCCAGACCCACACCCATACCCTCCCTAAAATAAACCAACCCCACCCCCACCCCACCCCTACCAAATCTCAAGTAAAATAATTAAGTTCTTTCTTTCTCCACAAATTTTTATGTTTTTGAAAAGGGTGGCGTTATTGTTAAAGTAATTATTATTATTGTTAGCACTGTACAACTTTAAAAATATATGATACAACCCTCGAAACCAGTACTTTGCTCAAGGAAAGAAATAATTTTTTTCACAATATAAATAGCCTTTAAAAATGAATAAAACATACTAACCGAAATGTCCTGACATCAAATCCCAAGTAAAATAATTCTTTCTTTTGCCAAAAATTTCTAAGCCTTCAGAAAAGTTGTATTAATGTCAGAGCAATGTACAAGTTTGGAAATATATGATACAACTCTCACTAGCGCGCAGTATACTTTGCTTGGACAAATTGATAATTACTTTGACAATATGGTTAACCTTTATAAATGAACAAATTAATCGAAACTTTGTGACATTTATTGTTACGTTTTGTGCTTGTTAATTTCTTCCAATTTCTGTTTCTTTTGAACAAAAATCGATAATGTTAGATATAAGTTTGGCTTCCAATAAAGATTTTGACGTACATCTAACTATTCAGTCGACCTCCAGATATGAATTATGAGATTTCAGATGTGAATTATACTAAGAATATTTGTGAATTACGCTAAGGTACACTAAAAATATCTGTAAATTATAATAAAAATAAGAATATATGTGCATGCATAGACCATAAACTTAAAAATAATATTAAAAAATGGCATACATCACACTCGAAAAAGTACCTAATTAAAGGAAGTTCTTCATCACAATATCACATATTGACTATTAAGAGTCCAATCCCCATCCTCTTTCTTTGCCTAGTGATGGATCTATCATGTATAATAATAAGAAAAAGAGTAAAATTTAAAATTGTTTGATAATAAGTTAAAAAAATAATAATTTATTTTTATAACAAGGTCGGTAATGAGTTGAGTGATGTAGTGATTGAGATAGATTCTCTCCAACTCATATTTATTTTTATGATATGTCTTCCACCCTTTATTATTTGTCACGAAGTTATTTTCTTCCTCACAATCTAAAGAAATATTTTGCATGAAAAATTCAAAAGGTAAGACGCATCTCACCACATTGCTCAACTCATTTTTCAATTTCTCAAATTAACATCAATTGTAATTTGCTACTATTTTCCAATTTACTATGGAACCGAACCTAAACGTCTTTCTAAAGAAAAAGATATTAAGAAAGCATTTGAGTTCATTTACTTTAATTTGAGTTTAAAAGAATAATTAAAATTGCTAGAAGTTGACATGGAGGAATTGAACACTTCCTTAACGCGAAAAACCTACATAATAAATCTATCCCATGAATATGCTTATGTAGTTCAAGTGCATTTTAGGGCGAAGGAAGCAAAGATCATGTATATGAAAATTCTCCAATTGGGAATTTATTCCTTATAATGCCCAATCCTTCGGCAAATTATTGTTCTTTTTAGATATTCCTCTTTTTCTTCAATAATTCAAAAAGTCATTTCAAGATTCATCCCACGTGGCACTCTCCTAATCACCTTTGTCATGTGTATATGCATGCACATATACATGGTCTTTTTGTGGACAATATCAACTTAGTTTATAGTGATATTTGGGTTTTGGCCCGTGTTATTGTTCATAATTAAGTTTGGTATCAACTTTTGTTTTTTCTCAGCATTAACCCCCAAAATGGTCGGATCTCGCATGAAGTCAACAAGTGAAAACTCTTTACCATGTGAACTTTGTACCAAAAATACCTAAAATACCCTTGTTGAACACACATGTTATTGATGGAGAGTACAAAATGCACTAGTAGTTGAGTATTGAAAAACTTTAATGTATCGGAACGCGATATAAATAGACCTCATTTTACATATTTGGATGCTAGTACATCATAATGCTTTATAAATAGACATGATTTTACACATTTGAATGCTAGTGATGTTAATGAAACTAGAATCCAAATGTGTAAAATGACGTCTATTTATAATGCGTTTGATACATTAAAGTTGTTTTATACTCAACGGCTAGTGTATTTTGCACTCTATCAGTGACATTTGTGTTCAATAGGCATAATTTGAGTCGACAAACCACTTTATTCACTTGATTAACAATTGACTTCATTGTTCCATCCATTTTGCAGGTCAAAATGCCCAAGAAAAAATAAATATGGGTCCAAAACTTAATTATGGAAAATTAATAGAGGTCAAAACTCAAATAACCCTAATTTATTCTTAAATAGAACCACCATAATTGACTAGAGCAGACATCTTTTTACATTTCACTTCAAATGGAATATTTAGTCTTTAAGGGTCCGTTCGGTAGCATTTTTAGAGACTCGTTTTTGTTTTTTGAGTTCAAAAACGGATGAAAAATGCGTTCGGTGGGATATTGACAAAAACACGAAAAACGTTTTCGGAAAATGAATTCAAGTTTAAAGCATAAAACGCAAAAATGCCAAAATGATATTTTCACCATTTTCACTCTTACAATCTTCATTTTCACTGTTTTCGTTCTCGGAAAATGTTTTCACTATTTTTGTTCTCGGAAAATTCATTTTCTCATATTCATTTTCTGAAAATATTCTCAGAAAACATTCTCCGAAAACATTACCGAACGGACCCTAATTTTCCTAGTGACAAGCTTGTTACTAGGGCCCATAAGAGCCAACGTATGGTCAGTTTTTTATTTTATTTTTTAGAAAATAGTTCTTTGTTTTATGTAACGACATAACAATAGTAAATATTAATAAAACCAGAAAGTTACGCCGATAAAAAAAAGTTATTTTTAAAGAGTTTATAAATGTCGAAAAGACATAATTATACCAAGGATTTTATAGTACATATATGGCCTTTTGTTTAAAGTCACACGTCTTAAAGAAAAAATAAATATTGGTCCAAAATAAATATGGACGCGAATAAAAAAAAGTTATTTTATAGTACACCAAGGATTTTATAGTACTTATTTGTGTTTAAAGAAAAAATAAATATGGGTCCAAAACTTAATTATGGAAAATTAGTAGAGGTCAAAACTCAAATAACCCTAATTTATATCTTAAATAGAACCACCATAATTGACTAGAGCAGACATCTTTTTATTTTTCACTTAAAATGGAATTATCAGTCTTTAATTTTCCTAGTGACAAGCTTGTTACTAGGGCCCATAAGAGCCAACCTATGGTCAGTTCTTTATTTTATTTTTTTAAAAATGATTCTTTGTTTTATGTAATGACATAATAGGAAAATTTCAAGTAAGGATCTTAATTTAAGTTCCTTATTTACAGATTTTTCCTTTTGGCACACTTCTTGATGAAATTTTTTGATGAAATTTGGTGGGGATGTTCTTCATCGTGTGTAGAACATCTCCACCAAATTTCATCAAAAAGTTCAACCGGGGAGTGGGTTAACTACATGATTGAAAAATATTGGACATATATATATAAAAGGGTAAGTCCGTAAATAAGAATCTTATGTTAAGGTCCTTATAGGAAATGCTTCCATGACATAATAATAATAAATATTAATAAAACTAGAAAGTTAGGCCGATAAAAAAAAAGTTATTTTTAAAGAGTTTACAAATGTCAAAAAGACATAATTACACCAAGGATTTTATATATAGTACATATATGGCCTTTTGTTTAAAGTCACACGTCTTAAAAAAATTTAAAATATTCTCTAAACACATAAAATTTGAAAAATACAATTCAAATTCGTATGCTAAAAGATGCAATTTACTATAGTATCAGTCACAGTATCTATATTATCTGGCCCAATATCAACAAGAAACAATTGAAAACACTAATGGCACTTCAAAATTTGTTAATAAATTTGTAGTATTAATTAGATTATATAACAGTATTATTTATGCATGTATTATAAAATTGTTCTCGATCAAATATCTAGAGTACCTCCCATAATATAGAATATTTGTACCGATTATGGGTTCAGTGTACAGTCTCAAACTCTCATTGTGCTTTGAACATCTAATTAAGACATATTATTTACCAATTAATTTGATCAAATTTAACTATGAATAATAGTGTCTAGAATTACAATATATAGAAACATCAAATTTATATATTAATTAACAATATCTCATATTTGTAATTAAACTGAAATATGTCACTAGACCACATACAAATGTGAGATAATTTCAGTTTACACTACAATTTTAGGCCGTATTTGAGTTTTTATCTAATATTTTATTTTGTTTGTTTGGGTAATTGACCTTTCACATTTCTAAAGTTTGCCTTTTATTTTATTTTTTTTCATTTTGTTCCTTAAAATTCTATTCCTCTCATTTTGGTCCTTAAAGTTTGAGCTGTGTGCTGATGAACTTTGCTAGACACCCAATCAACACCCAAATCATAACATGTATCATTGTTGTTAAATTATATTTTCTTATTTCTTATTATTTATTTAGATAGTTTCCTTTTCTTTATTGAATTAGGTTAGTTTCCTTTTCTTTATTGAATTAGATTAGTTTCATTTTCCTTGTTAAATTAGGTTAATTTCCTTTTCTATTATCTTGTAAAGTTCTATAAATAGAGTTCCCTCTTTATGTAATATTAAGAATTCATACAATCAGTTCAATAATATTTCTCTCTCCTATAACCTTAACATGGTATCAGAGTTGTAAGATCCTCACGCCTTTTCGATCACCAGCGGGCAATGTATATCGTTGTCCGCCGGGCCTCCAAACTTTGCAGCTTCATCACTTCCTCGCCAACTCACCTATCAACAATCAATCCAAAATCACCGTTCACCACAGGACCACACTCGCCGCTTCATCAAAATCGCACCTTTACTGCCATCACCGGACCAAACCCACTGCTAAATAGAAAACTCGGATTTTCTACCCAGATCCATTTTTTCTACTCAAACCAAATTTTCTATTCATGTTTCCGTTTTCTATTTCCTGTTCCAATTTTCTATTCCTGTTCTAGTTTTTCAAGTTTCTTTAAGATCTTCCTATTCTTCCTTTTTTTTTCAATTTTATATTCCAGTTTTTCTTGTCGAAATTCTCGAAGACTCAGTCATCCTCGTCAGCTCGCCCACCTCGTTTGCCTATGTGCTAGTTTGTCTACCCGGCTCGTCCTTTTTCAAACTTAGAATGCTCTCCTAACCTTCTTGAGTTTGAGGGGGGTGTTAAATTATATTTTCTTATTTCTTATTATTTGTTTAGTTAGTTTCCTTTTTCTTATTGAATTAGGTTAGTTTCCTATTCTTTATTGAATTATATTAGTTTCATTTTTCTTGTTAAATTAGGTTAATTTCCTTTTCTATTATCTTGTAAGACTCTATAAATAGAGTTCCCTTTTTATGTAATATTAAGAATTCATACAATCAGTTCAATAATATTTCTCTCTCCTATAATCTTAACAGGTAACCGTTTTATTGAATATTTTCTCAATCGTATCACGTACTCTTAGAAAATTAGGAGCCGAACCTTCAAACATTAAACTGTTCTGATCCAGCCAAATGAACCATCAAATGCAAATAAATTTGCATATATAAGGAAAATCATTTCTGCTACGTACCCGAACTAACTGAATCAACGAGTAAACAATGTCACCAAGAGGAACACGATGAATACCTAAACAAGATATGTTCGATAGATTCAGCTTCCTCATTACAGATTTTACAAATTGGAGATAAAGCACATGATTTCCTACCGAATAAGTTCTCTCCTGATGCTAACGCATTACGTACAACAAACCTTCTGCGATAATTTTTTTATCTTTGGAGGGTAATCTAAATACCAAATGAGCTTCCAAATACCCGAGGAGACTAAATATGACAACAAGAGGGAAGGGAGCTTTGAGACAGATTCATGAATTTCTTCTTAATAGCCCGATTTTACGAAGTAAACCCCATTTTGTGTACACTTCCAAATAAATTTATCCTCCATATGAGAAATGCTAAGAGGAATATTGAAAATCATAGTTGCTTCACCCTCATTAACCAGCTGGAAAAGATTTCTACCAGCACTTGCCAGTGTACTTTCAAGTTAGGCTTGTATTTTTATGGTGTTATTTTTTAGGCAAGGGGAGTACATATTACACATCTAAAATCTCTAGAGTAATCATTTTCTTGTCTAAAACTCTATACCCTTGTTGATATATTGATTTAGTTGACCTCGTGCATCTTGTTATAGAATTGTGTTGGCAAAAGTGCCGTGGAACTAGCTGGGTTCATGCTCAAATTTATTCGCCAAAAGTCCTAACAATCCACTATGGTGAGGATGAGGCTCGTATTCTTTGAGATGTCAGCGAGAGGGACCAGCATATGATGCTAAGTGGACCATTGCATTTGTTGTGTAAAACGGTGCCGTTAAAAGGATTTTTTGTGTCAATAAATATTATGTTGCGATACTTCACACGTGTGGGCGCGGTTCAAATAACTTAGGATTTTTGGATTAGAAAGAGATTGTTTTATGTCATTCTGGGAATTGTAAATTAGTATTTTGAAAAAACTATCTTCTTATATAAAAAAAGTGATTTCAATTTATCTTTAAGGACGAAATTTTTAAAAGTTGAGTAGATTGTACGTAATAACCCTTATTTTTAAGCTAATAAAAATTGTATATTGTATTATTTAATATATGATATATATATGTGGGGTCACGTTGATATTTGGCATGAAAGTTTGTATGTATTACAAAACATGGTCTTTAAGTTTGTGTATATGTTTTCCATTTGTGTTATAGCTGGTGAGGGACCGCTGCATGCGGAGATCATTGCACTCAAGGTAGGAATGCAACTGTTGGTTGATCGGGGCCTCGCTCGACAGGTGATGGATAAGGATTCATCTCAATTAGTCCATCTTATCCGTAGGCATGTCAATGAAGACCATCCGTACTATCTGGATATCCTCACCTGGCTTGTAAAAATCTCCATGCAAAGATATAGAGCTTGTGACGAAATAAAAATTGAAGAGCAATTATGAATTGTATTGATATTCTTGATAATCACAATGTACAATGAAGGAGGATATATATACTAGAGGAGCTAAGCTACAATTTGGTAACATGCTACAATTAGGAAACATATATTTAGGTAACATACAATTAGGCTATAAGTTAGGAAACGTAATATATTCTAACACCCCCCTCAAACTCAAGGTGGTAAGTGAGAGACCAGCTGAAGTTTAGAAATCAGAGCTTGGAAACGGCTAGGTTGGTGAGCTTTGGTGAAGAGATCTGCAGGCTGGTCATCAGAAGTTACAGAGATGAGACATATGTAGAGGCTGCGAATATGCTGGCGAATAAAGTGACAATCAATCTCAATGTGTTTGGTTCGTTCATGAAAAACGTCATTGTGGCTGATTTGGATGGCACTGCGGTTGTCACAATAGAGAGTAGTCGGAGAGTCCTGAGGAGTACCTAGTTCATTGAGGAGTCGTCAAAACCATATAAGTTCTTGTGAAGTATCAGCCAGGGCACGGTATTCAGCCTCAGTGCTTGATCGGGAAACGATAAACTGTTTCTTGCTACGCCAAGTAAGAAGAGAGTCCCCAAGGAAGAAACAATAACCAATAATAGACTGACGATCTGTAGGGTCATCAGCCCAATCTGCATCAGAGTAAGCTCGTAACACAAGAGACGATCTCGAGGAATAGTGAAGCCCGTAAAACATTGTCCCTTTGAGATAGCGAAGAATTCGAAGGACAGCATCGAAGTGAGTAGAATGTGGAGCAGACATAAACTGACTGACAATATGAACAGCATAAGCAATATCTGGGCGAGTGACAATAAGATAAACTAGACTGCCAACTAACTGTCGGTATAAAGTGATATCAGAGAGAGGAGTAACATCAAACGTAGTAAGTCTAACATTGGTGTCCAATGAAGTAGAAGCAGTTTTACAGTCAGTGAGGCCAGCACGAGCCAGAACATCAGACGTATATTTCACCTGGGACAAATAGTAACCCGTCGAGTCAGAAAGAACTTCAAGCCCTAAAAAATAGTTGAGTCGACCAAGATCCTCCATCTCAAAAAACTGACTGAGAGACTTTTTGAGATTCAAGATACCAGAAATATCATCCCCAGTAATTATCATATCATCCACATAGAGGAGAAGAAGAATAGTCCCAGAATCTGTCTTTCGAATAAAGAGGCCTGAGTCTGAAGAACTGGAGGAGTAACCAAGCTTCATGATAGTGGAGCTAAATTTTGCGAACCAAGCTTGAGGAGCTTGCTTGAGCACATATAAGGCACGGCAAAGTTTGCAGACCTGGGTAAACTGGTGTGAGTAACCGGGAAGGGGTTTCATATAGACTTCTTCTATAAGATCCCCATTAAGAAAAGCATTCTTGACATCCATCTGAAAAGATCCCATTTGCGAATAGCAGCAATTGCAATAAGACTGCGAACAGATGTCATTCGAGCGACAGGCGCGAAAGTTTCTTTATAATATATACCATACTCCTGATTAAACCCCTTGGCTACAAGACGAGCTTTGTAACGATCAATTAAACCATCAGACCGTGTCTTGATTTTGTATACCCATTTACACCCAACTGTAGACTTTCCAGGAGGAAGATTCACTAGATCCCAGGTAGGAGATTTATCTAAAGCTTGCAGCTCTTCTGTCATAGCTTGCTGCCAAAGTGGATTAGTACTGGCTTCCTTATAAGAGGAAGGTTCATAGTGAGAAATCATGGTAGAGTAACAATGGTAGTCACGAAGATAATGAGGAAGCTCTTTTACCCGAGTGGACTGTCGTTGTGACTGAGGTATGACAGGATCAGTAGGCGGGACATCATCATTGGGAGAGACTGTTTGTTGAGGCTCGTCAAAATGAATAATATCAGATGAGGATGGGGTAAATGGTTCAGGAGATGGTGGAACAAGTGGTTGAGGTGGTGGTGGTGTGGCTTCTGGATTAGGACGTGGTGTGGAAGCTGGGTGAGGTGGAAGTGTGGTTTCTGGCTCTGGTTCAGGTTCAGGTGGTGATATGATAACCGGAGTCTTTAGTTTAGGGGTAGAAAGATCAAGGGATGAATAAATAAAGAATGGAAGGAGAGGTTATTCAAGGACATGAAATTTGGAGAGAGATGAGAACATTTTATGTTCTCAAAAGACAACATGACAAGAAATTCGTAAGTGTTTAGAGACAGGATCCCAACACCTATAACCTTTGTGTTCTACCCCATACCCCAAGAAGCAACAAAGACGAGCACGGGATTCCAATTTAGAATGTTCATGAGACTGGAGTAACACAAAATAAGCACAACCGAAGACGCGTAAGAAATTATAATTAGGAGAAGTACCATGAAGTCTTTCATATGGAGACTGATGCTGAAGGAAGGGAACAGTTATATGATTGATAGTGTAAATAGCGGTAAGTGCTGCTTCCCCCCAGAATCGTTCACGACAACTATTGGAGATAAGAAGTGTGCGAACGGTATCAAGAATATGTCTATGCTTGCGTTCAGTACGACCATTTTGTTGAGATGTACCTGGACAAGAATATTGAGAAACAGTGCCCTGTTCATGAAGAAATTTAAGAAATGATGTTGCCTTGTATTCTATGGCATTATCAGCACAAAAAATCTTTATTGGACAAGAAAATTGAGTTTGAATCATGCGAGCAAAATTATAGTAAATTTGGGCTAATTCAGTTCGAGTTTTCATAAGATAGATCCAAGTAAAACGAGAATAATCATCCAAAAAGATAACAAAATATTTTGAACCTCCCATGGTAGAATGTGGAGAAGGTCCCCAAACATCAGAGTGAATAAGATCAAATGGTGCTGAAGAAATAGAATCATTTTTATTAAAACATAATGCAGGTTGTTTTCCAAGTTGACAAGATAGATAGGACAATTTCTCAGACTTTGTTGACCCTAACTGACCAGATGACACAATAGAACGAAGACGATCAAAAGACACATGTCCTAAATGGGAATGCCATAACTCAAACGAAGAAACAGGTGGTGTGGATGCAGTAGTTGATGTGGATGCAACAACAGGAGTGGGTGAGGGACGAAGGTGTATGAGCTCTGTAACACCCAGTTTAAACATCTCTTGCAAAAATCACGATCCGTGTCGCGTATAAGGCAGGATCGGGCTCCGGATGGCCAAATCGGGTTCTGAAAAGGTTGGTATGGTTTGGAAACCTCCAACAAGTCATATTAACATATTTAAGTGTGTTATAATGACCATAAGTTGTTTCGGGTGGCTCGGACGAAAATCGGCTCAAAAATCACAAGTTTGGAACCTACGCGATAAATTATTTTTACCCGATTTTGGATGACCATAACTTCCTCATCCGAACTCCAAATGAGGCCCCGTTTTCGGCCACGCCTTCATCTTAATTCCCTCTACAACTTTCGTGTTTTGGCCGAGACCCAATTCTCACTCTTCGTTGGCCAAAATTGGGCGTGAAGTTGAGACTTTGACCAAACAGCAAAACTGTGTGCTGTGAATAGTGGTAGTCGACTACATGAGTTTTGATGTAGTCGACTACATCGATCTAGGCGAGTTTTTAAGCTTATTTTCTCCCTTTTCCTTCTCATTTTCACCCAACCATTGGAGAGCTTTTAGAGAGAGATTGAGGGCGATTTTCAAGGAAATCTCGCGATCTTCTAAGGTGCTTCGTTCCGCATCAAAACAACACCATCATCATCTTCTCCATCATCATCTTCACCACATTCTCCATCCAAATCCACCATAGCTAGGGTTTTAAAGAGAAATTGGGGATTTTCGCTTTTACGCGGTTCTGGCTCGATTCTTCCGCAATACTTCGAGGGATTGACCCTCCTAAGGTGGGAACAATAGTATTTAAACTCCTTTTCAACTTATTATAACATATTCACACCAAATCAATCCGAACCTAGGGTTTTTACTCAAAGTTTCATGTTCATGGGGGTTTGGGCTAATTTCTCTTGATTCTTTGTTTGAGTTGAACTTAATACAGATATAAATAGCGAATTTTATGATAATCCCTAATTTCTATATTGTTTTTGGTAAGATTTGTACAAAACCCTTATGTACGGATACGATAGGGTACTGTGTACTCTAATACACATACATACACTGCTATACTTGGTCTCAAAAGTAGGCTACGGCCTTGATTACTCTTATTGGTGATATTGTTGTTGTACTTTGACTGTTGGTTTATATATTATGAGTTTTGTTACTTATTTGGCCAGTCCGTAACTGTGCTGGGCATGATTATAACCCTTTTATATATAATCAAAGCATTATGGTGTAAAGGGGAAGTCTATATAGATTGCATATACTATGAGAACTACATTATATTTGGCTTTGGTGCCACGTTGACTGAACACATATAATGCCTCCCAAATTCATGATCTTTTAACTGAGCCATTAGTTGACGGACCTGGCAAGCCTAGCTCAAGTACAACAGCAATACCACTATATGTTATACAATATGCATATGTACACATATCATGAATAGATATATATATATATATACGAGCTATACAAATACATATGGAATGTACGTATATTCATACCTACATCGGTTGGATTCTATATTATTATGATTTCATTGATTTGATGTATTTATGATTATTTGGTATTGATTAGCGGATGGCCACACCGTTCGTACTAAATAGATGGTGATTACCGGTAGCGTATAGCTTTGGTGGCTACGTGAGTATTATTGTGGCTACGTGAGTATTATTGTAGCGTGCGCCTTTATGGCTGCGTGAGGTAGCGTGCGCCTTTATGGCTGCGTGAGGTAGCGTGCGTCTAGGTGGACCTGGTAGGTGGTCCCTGCCTTGGGCAGAAAAAACCGAGTTGCCGGCTATCTCTGTGCACAGTAGATTTATGAAAATCCTAGACGTGAGTTTGATATATGTGATTGATGTGATAGATCTAGTCGCGGTGTTGTGGCATATACTGTACTATGACGTATATGTATACTTACATTGCTTTTCTCGTACTTTGGGTTGGGGACATCATACATATATTTCACGAAAGGTTTTCTGTGCATTGGCTGCTTCTTAATTGTATTATATACATATATGTGTTTACAGTTATATATACACGTTTCTATCCAGAGATGGTTTATTTCAGAGAAGCAGCACATAAACTATTTTCATTATAATACATGGCATGGCATGGCATGCATGATTTCCAACTTATTTTCTTATACAACCCTTATAGTTCCCACTGAGCCCGTTTGGCTCACTCCCATTTTCCAAACTAGGTTTTGCAGGTATTACCCGGGGAATGGTGCGCCATCGAGTCTAGATAGCTCTGAAGATTGGATTACCAAAGTCGTGGGAAACGACTTGTGTATTATTTGTTTAAGTATTCATATTGTATCGTTTTAAACTCTTAAGCCATATATATAAAGTATTTGTATGAGATTGGAACCCTATTAAAGGGATCACTTTGTAATGTACTGTGCCTTTTATTTAACAAGTTGTTGACAGATGTGGAGATATTATTTTAAGTTAAACGTATGCTATTTGACAGGAAATGGTTTTATTAATAATACAAACTCCACATGCCAGAATTTCTTTTAAAATGATTTTATTACGTGAGCCTGTTTGTGATATAAAATTCTAAGTTTGACACTTGATCACCCGTCGTCGCGTACGACTCCGTGGCTAACCGGGTCCCGGAGGTACAAACCTCTAAACGGGATTTCAGGGCGTCACAAGCTCGAACATGTGGCCAACTTTACGGCCTATCCCAATAATTTGTCCCGTCTGAGGATCCTGCACATGACAACCAGAAGAAGAAAATATAACATTCAGCCTAAGGTCACATAGTTGACCAACGAAATAAGGTTGATAGTTAATTTTGGAATATGAAATGTAGCAGGTAAAGAGAGGCTAAGAGTAATAACCGTCCCAACATGACTAACAGATAATTGAGAACCATCAGCAGTTTTAATGGTAGGTGTATGAGAATTATAACTTTTAGTAGTGAAAATAGCGGGATCAGAAGTCATATGATTACAGCAGCCAGAGTCAAAGAACCAAGATATGCCTGTAGTGGTAGTTATAGCAGAACCAGAAGAGGATGTAACATGTTTAAGAAAAGCTGTGATATCAGCTAGAGTCACAGGTGCAGTAGAAATGTCTGCCTCAGAGAAATCAGTGGTGGTAGCGGTGATGGTGCTGGAAGATGATCAAGAGGAGGATCTCCTGGATGGGTTCTTGTAACAATCGGCTTAAAAGTGACCTGGTCCCACCTTTTTGCAAAAGAAACACGTCTTAATTGGACACTTTAGTAGCTATGGGTGGTGGCATGACAGTACGCACATTCTCGAGAAGACGAGTTTTTGGTAGGTTTCGAGCTTTGAACGGCTAAAATAGCATGAGAATTGTGGGCCCGAGTGGAGAACTGAGTTTCTTCAAAGAGAAGCTCTGTTGTGACATCATCAAGAGACGGTAAAAGATTGCGATTGAGTAGAGCAACCCGAGCTGGTTCGAATTTATCGTGAAGTCCCATTAGAAGAGTGATAACACGCTGGTTATCCCAGTATGTTTCAATTTTTTCTGCATCATGCTCACAAAAAGTATGTTCAGATTGGGCTAGCTGATCCCAAATAGCTTGAAGGTCAGATAAATACTCATCAATTGATTGCTCGGGTTGTTGGATTTTTGAATGTAAAGCAGTAAGCAACTGGTACTGATGAGAGAGATCCTTTGGAGTGTACCTAGATTTTTGAAAATCCCAGACTTCCTTCCCGGTGATAAAAATGACCAATTTGCTGCCATATACGAGAGATAGAGGTATTCCGAACCCATGTGATAATATCACCATTTTTGCTTTCCCAATCATCAAGTCGATCATTGAACTTATCGTTAGTTTCATTGGTTTTCTTGGTTGGCTTAACAATTTCTCCAGTAACAATTCGCCAGGACTTACGAGACATCAGAAAACTGGTCATGGCTTGGGACCATTGAACATAGTTGGTTCCATTGAGAACGATAGAAATCGAACGCGAAAACTCGTATTTTTCCATTGAGAAACATGTAAGATAACACAGTATCTGTAAAAAATAATCCGATTCAGAGAGATGTGAGGCCAGAAACGGATCCGGAGCGGTTGATTTGGTAGGGAACCGGTATTAGATCAAAAAAAACCAGGTTAGAAAAAGGTGAACCGGTCAAGGGAGTAAGACTGGTTTAGGAAAAAACCGGAGGAGGGGACCAGTTTAGGGTTTTGGTCAGAAAAGGGCAGTGGCGGGTGGGATATGGGCGGCGCAAGTGGGCGAGTTTCCAGCGGCGCGTGTGGACTCCAATCGGGGTGATTTCGATGGGGTTTGGTTCGTATTGAAGAGACGAAGCTTTTGGTATATTATTTATGACGCGAACCCGGATCGTCTGTCTTAACCAGGCTAATGGATCCTTGACCCATAGTCTATAAACAGACTAGAACCTTGGAATCACGCGAAAGATGGAAGGCGAAAACCTCAACCCAACGCTTAAAGAAGCGCGAACCTCGGTATAATGAATGATGCCACAATCAATTGGTGGAGAATTGATTGATAAGTCAAGAACAATTGAATTAATTTAATTCAACATGTTCAACATGTTCTTAGAGAACACAAAGAGAAAACTCTCAATTTAATTAATCATCAAAACTCTTATTAATTATAAAACAATAATGTGCTTCATTTAAATAGGAGTAAACAAAGCCTTAATCCTAATTCAAAAAGAAAACTATTTCCTACTTAGAAAAGGAAAATAAAAACATCTAGAATAATCCTAATGCAATAAGGAAACTAATAAATACTCTAAAATAATAAGAAAGCTTATTCAAAAAGGAAGCTAGTAATCTAATTCCTAATTGAATAATAAAATAAGACAACTAAAATAAACTCCTAAATAATTAAGGAAATAATATAGGAGTCTTAAAATTCTATGGAATTCCTTTTGAATTTCCATGCTCTATCCTTATAATTCATCAGGTGTAGATCATCATTTAGAATGCCACGAACCACCATGGTTGAATAGAAATTGGAGCTAGACCGGATCATATCAATTTAGGTAGTTTGAGGTTATGTATCGAAGTGACGATTGAACAAGAAAGGGGGGGGTGAAGGTTTGTTGGTTGATGTTTGATCAAGAGAGGAGAAGAAAGATTGATAGGGTATTGAGGCAAAGATTGGTTCTAGAGGAGGATGTTTACCTCTGATACCATGTGACGAAATACAAATTAAAGAGGAATTATGAATTGTATTGATATTCTTGATAATCACAATGTACAATGAAGGATGATATATATACTAGAGGAGCTAGGCTACAATTTGGTAACATGCTACAATTAGGAAACATATATTTAGGTAACATACAATTAGGCTATAAGTTAGGAAACGTAATATATTCTAACAGAGCTTACCTGCAATATTATATACCTCATGTGTTTGTAATATCCCAGCTCATAAAATGGCTTGCTTAGGTTACTCTCATGCGCAACTATGATTTTGTTTTTATGCTATAGCTCTTACCATAGTCAAGCAGGTAGTAGGGACTGATGTATATTTCTAGTCCAGCCTTCTAGGATCTTTTGTATCAAAAAAAAAAATGGTGTGGAAAATAGGAACTTTAGTTATATGCTAAAGTGTAAAATTCCAGGTACAGTTACTTTTTTATACCTCATACGTGCAAACCATTAATTCCACGGGACCCATGATTTCTTATATTTTCACTTTGATATATAAGGAAAGGTTTGGTTTTAGAAGGCACAAAATTGGCACCGTGAGTTTGTCGAGGGTTTGTTTAGCGAAAGCGCAATTTCAAGTTAAGCTAGTATTTTTATAGTGTTATTTTTGAAGTAAGGGGAGTATATATTGTGCATTTAAAATTTTTAGAGTATTGATTTTGTTATCTAAAACTTTTTATTCTTGTTGATATATATCTTATTATTCGTTGACCTCGTGTATATATATAGTTATAGAATTGTGTTAGCTCAAGTGGTGGGGAACTAATTGGTTCACTATCTAATTTACTCGCCAAATGTCCTAACAGTCAACTATGGTGAGAGTGAGGCGCATATTCTTTGAGATGTTACCAAGTGAGACCGGTGTATGAGGCTAAGTGGACTGCTGCATTTGATGCGTTAAACGGTGTCATTGAGGACTCGTTTTGTTCAAGTTTTGGGAATGGAATTGGGATCATAGATTCTTGGAAAGCTTTTTTCCTGATATCTAAGATGTCTTGCCAATGTTTGGTTCGAACAGGAATTATTCTTTCCTGAAACGTGAAATTATCTCCCTATATTTGATTCAAACCAAAATATGAATGAAATACATGTGAACTATTAAAATGTTATTCATTTTATAAAATTAAAAGACAAGTCTTAACAATTTTACAAAGGTAAAACTTAAGATTTTATAGTTAAAAACTGTGAAAAGTCGCTGTATGTATTTAATATTAATAAAACAAAAAGGTTTTAAAAAAAAAATATTTTCCTTTCAAAGATAATATAAATGAAAAAAAGTTTTTGTCTTGGTAAGTGAAAAAGATATTTTGGTCTGAAGAGGAAATCTTAGGAGAAAATCTATTAGAGAATACGTAGAATAATCATCTATTCCCATTCATTTAAGAGGGAGAACTTTGAAAGAATACTACATTATTGGAATGATGCATTCCTAGCCTAAAAATCGAACCAAACATTGGAATCCTTCTGGAGTGGAATGTAGCATTCCGAGAATGATTTAAAACTCGAACCAAACGAGACCTGAAAAGATTGTTGTGTCAATAAATTTTCTTTTGCGATGCCTTTTATTACGTGTGCTATGTACTTTCCCCTTTTTTTTTTTACTCTTTAGGGTTAGAGATGGAGTCAGAATTATCATCAGGTCGGGCGCGGTTATGATAGTTTTGTATGTTTCTTTTAGAGAGAGATTTTCTCATAAATAGTGATATCAATTTATCTTTAATTCACTGCTTTTTTTTTTTACCCCGCAGGCTGGGTTGTTACAAATTGGTTTTATAGGTTAGTTTGCGACACCCCCTTCGACTTTAGGTAGGATGTGTTGTTTTAAATTTTGAAAAAAAAATATTTGAGGACGAAATTTTTAAAAGGTGGATAGATTGTAATAACCCTTATTTTTAAACTAATAAAAATTATATATATCTTATTATTTAATATATGATATATGCATATACGTTTTGGGAGCCACGTGGATATCTGGTATGAAAATTTGTATGTATTGCAAAACTTTGTCTCTAAATTTATGTACAGGCTTTCCATGTGCGTAAATGATGCATGTGGAAGATGGGAACTTTAGTTATATGCCAAGGTGTAAAATTCCAGGAATGGCTAAATTTTTTTACCTCACACGTGTAACCCACAAAATCCGTGGGGCCCGCGATTTCTTATGTTTTCACTTTCCTGTATAAGTGCATTCACACTGGAATGGGTAAAATTTAGGCTAAATTTATTATATAATTTTTTAAGTTTTAAAGCAGGATATAGTGGAAATGGTAAAAAAAAAATAGTCATACGAGATTGTTTCACCCGTATCATTTTTGTAAAAAAAAAAAACCATACGAGAATCCCACACTTATAAATAAATAAATAAAATTACCAAAAAAAGCCATACGGGGAAGAGATGGGGCTGTATGGGATGAGAAATATATATATATATATATTTAATCATGAAATAACTATATGAGGTTGCCACTCTCGTATGGGGTATTTTAAAAAAAAAAAAAAAATAGAAATGATTCATACGACTGAGCTAGTCTCGTATGAGTATTTTTTTAAGAGGCGATACGAATGTCCTTCACTTGTATAACCTATACGAGTGTGATTCACTTGTCTCACTAAAATTTAGTGATATGATAAATTTACTCGACCCTACATGCTTAAATTTTACCCTACAAATTCGTCCGCTGTAAAGAGGGATAATGGTAAATTTATCATTTTACCCTACTAGATAAAGGTGCTCTAAGGAGAGGTTTAGTTTTAGAAGGCACAAAATTGGCAGAGTAAGTTTGTCGAGGACTTGACCCATCTTCATTACTTCTTTGTTTAAGAGAATTTAATTTGAGGGTTAAATTGTTGATTTTTTTTATAAAATTTAGTAGAAATGATCTCTATAATGAGTAAATCATGTACACAAAATTTCATCAAAAAAATTTAAACCGGATGTGGGTTTAAAAATTTGGTGCATTTGTTCATTTTAGACCTTTCAAATTTATCATAGAGATCATCTCTACAAAGTTTCATAAAAAAATTAGTCCGTTTAGCTCTCAAACTAGATCCCCTTAGACGGAATAAGACCGAAAAATAATAAAGATATATGAGCCAAATCCATCTCTCGAGGGTTTGTTTAGCAAAAGAGAAGTGTACTTTCAAGTTAAGTTGGTATTTTATGAAGTTATTTTTTAGGTAAAAGTACACATTACGCATCTAATCTCTAGAGTATTCAATTTTTCATCAAAAACTTTGTACTCTTGTTGATATCTTGAGTACAAATTTTATTTTGGGAATTGTAAATTTTTATTTTAAAATAATTAACTTCTTATAAATAATTACCTTATCAAATCTCTGACTTTTTTCTGCCATTCCTGAACTCAAACTTGAAGAGGTTCCATGCCCACATTCTTACTCCCAAACATTTACACAAACAACCGATGAGTTCGGAGGCTTAATTACCATGCACGGAAAGAGGGCACTTTCGAATTGAAGAGAGAGGATTTAAAAAAAAATTATCAAATTGAAGAGCTTTTAAGAACTATTAATTAATAGTCTTAAGCTTTCAAACATTCTAGACTAATTGTATTTTGAATTTATTTTGTACTATATATGGGATAATTTTTCTTAATTAATTAATTGCATAATATTTAGCGTATTTCTTAAATTATTGATTAATTGTTAAATATTTTGTGATTTAGGATCCTTAATTTTAAAATATTAGTTCTATTGTCGATTAATTGCATAATATTAATTTAATTAATTCTTGATTATTTGCATAATATTAGTTGATTTAGGTCTAAATCCCTTAATTTTAAGTAGCCCTAAATAGGAAGATAGTTATTTAATTATTTTTTTGTATTCTATTGAAAACAATATTGTTAATAAAAAAATTCTTGATAAAGAGAAAGAAGGTTAGTGAGAGATGAATTTATGAATGATTGTTTAGTGACATACAATGAACAAAAAAGTTTCAATAACATTGATAAAGAGGAAGTGCTGCAATACTTTCAACATGAGAAAAACGGTATAATGTTATTGTAATTTCTCACAATTATTTACCTTCGCTATTTGATTTGTATGAAATATTATTATTAATGCTATTATGATTACCTTAAAATTTTATAACTATAATATGTTTTTTTATACTTTAAATCCTCCTCTCCAGCTCGATTTCTAGTTTTGCCACTGTCAATGGCCTTGTTATTATGAGTAGTTCTAGGACGACCTAGAATTAGAGTTCTCAAAAATTAATTTAGGCAATGCATGACATTAGTGTTTTTTGTTGATGGTTGAGGTTGACAATATTATGACCTCACTCGCTAATATATAAATGCACATATTCCATGTCATCCAGCTCACTTTTTGAATCCTAATTTGGAGTTATTGGGCTACTAATTAATCCTAACTTATTTCTTTCCTCTTTGTCACCACAATAGGCCCACTTCTAGTGCTATTAGCCCATAATATATAGGAGACTAGTTTTATTTATTTGGTTATGGTAATGGTAGACCTTCATCTACAATTGTTTTTCTTTTGATCACCTTATATTATTTAATTTATATTTCTGCATTTTTAGGACCCTCCTAGCACTTGAAGAACTAGTGTGATAAACTATCCCTCAAAAATTAATCAAATTTTCCTTATTGTATTTTGGATTTATTTGCAATTAATAAGTTTCAATTTCAATTCATTCGGTTTGACCTCAAACTTACCATGCAATTATCACTTGACCAAGTACCTACGTTGGGTAACTTGCAATATCTAACGTGAGTAAATTACTGGTCAAGAGTTTTGGGATTTGTGTTTGTCGTGTTGCTTATGTCTCCAACATTTAGAGGATAGCGTCATTGACTTGTTGATTAATTAGTAATTCTCTCATCAATTTTTTATAAGACTTTTCTTTAAACAAAATGGAGATTCGAAAACAAGTTTTCAAAGAGAGTTCGAACACACAAAGATGCTGATCTCAATAGTACTAGGTTCAAATATTATCAAGTAGAGTATCAAATCTCTCCAATAAATAATTGATTGAGAATAGTACTGATCCCCATTGTATTTTAATATTATCATTTCCTAATAAAACTATTTATCATCAATTCATCGTGATCCATTCCTTTTGGTTTATTTTTCTAAAGTACAATGAATATATATATATAGTATCCAAAATAATTAACTAATTATAATTGTAAACGTTTTTAGAATCACTATTAAAGTAGTCAAAAAGTAAACACCACTTGCTGTATTTTTAAATGATCAGTGGTTCTCTAGCTAATTAATTAACTGCATGCCTCGTGCATTTATAATTAAAAAATGAAAAAGGGGTAGTTGAACTTTTACCACTTTAATTTCTGTCATTTCATCTGATACATTTTAGTCTTTAAGATTCGATTTGAGTTGTACATATATCTAAAATTTGCAGCCCCATCAATTATTTGGACTAAAAAATCCTTGTGGCATGTGTATTTTTCATTCAAAAACTTGACAAAACGTCCGACTTTAGATAAAGTGTAACTCGATTCAAACTTTGAAGATAAAAATGTTGCAAATGAAACATTAAAAACCAAAATGAGAACATTGATAAAGTTCAGGGGAGGAAAGTGCAATTACAGTAAAAACTCGATAAAATAATAATTTCGCTAAATTAATAAATTTTGTCAGTCCTGACTCAGCCCGAGAGTTAAATTAATATTTTTGCTAAATTTATAAGATAATACTTTTTTAAAAGGTATCCTTAGGCCCATTGGTTGCATAAATTAATAATTTACATTTTTAGATTTATTATCACGCCTTATGAAAATATGAGTACAATGTTGTTTCCTTTCTGCTGAAATTTATATTTGCCTGAATTTCATTCCTAACCAAGTATGCATTTCTTATCTTGAAGAAGAAATTATATAGTGTCATTATTGCTTTGATGGCTTTTTTTTTCCGAGAAACATGCTCCATAGTAAAACTATCATTCTCAACTTTGTTTTCTTGATTATTTTTTGTAATACTATCAATAATCTTCTCGTTAGTAAAATTCTCCGAACTCTCTTCATGCTTATCCAGATAGTTCAATAAATAATCAACATCCATTTGATTACGTCAGTACAATATGTATCTCCTTAATTATTGAATCTAATTCTCGAATGCTTTTGGTAAATTAATAAATTAAAATTTTGTTTAATTAATAAAATTGACCAGCTCGACTTTATTAATTTATAGAGTTTTTACTGTACCCAGAAAAGAAGCAAGAGGCAAAGTTCATGCATGTATTAATCCCCTTTGATTAGTTGATCAAAAGAAGTAGCATGCATCCTTTATTTTTCATAAGAAACCCAATACTAATTGTAACAAACTTGAATCATTCCCAAAAAAACAAACAAATAAATAATAATAATTTGTTTTGTTTTGTTTTCTGACAAGATCATTATCACTTTCTTGATAAAGAAAAATAAATTTCAATATATAGTCCTTACTAAATTTTCTTTTAAATTTAATCAAAAAAAATTTCTTTTAAATTAACAATAGAGTTAAATCCCAGAGTCAGGTGTTTTTATAGAGATTTTGGACCTTGCACTCTATGAGCCATCTTTCCGTTTACATTTTGCTCCCAAAGTTAGTAGTTTATATATCATCCTGAATCCAGTGCTTTTTTTGTAGAGATTTTGGACCTTGCGCTTGACATTTTGGGCCATCTTTCCATTTGCATCTTGCTCCCTAAATTTTGTAGTTTATATCGTAATAATATATCCCTTAGAATTTTATGTGTTATTTTGATCATCAAAGTGTAAGGGCCATCCCACTTTTATCCAAAACAAATGAATATCAATTTTTTAGACGGAATATCCAGGTGTCACGTGTTTGGGAATGAATTAAAAAAGTCAGAATTATATGGAATAGGGTAAGCTTTATCTTCATTGCTGGATGATTCGCTTCTTTCGTTAAGCATTTTTGCAAAGTTAAAATAGAGAAGAAGAACGAACAAAGCTAGAAGACGAAAGAGATGGAAGTATCGATCAATGGTTGTTAAATAGCTTGTTAAAGATGCTGATGTGAATCGCGACCGTATTTCTATCCGATATGACGAATCCGCGACCCTTGACGTTGAACACGTAAGAACCTTGGAATCACGCGAAGATGATGGAGGTGGAACCTCGACCCAATCCCTAAAATGAGAATGAACCTTGGTATAGTCGAAGACAAACAATCAATTGATGGGTTAATTGATTGATAAGTCAAAGAACAACAAGAATTATATTCCGGCTGCTCGAAGTGTTCTTAGAACACAAGAGGTGAAAAACACACTCAAATTTGTATTATAAAACCAAGCTGCCTCCTTTAAATAGGAGGAGAAGAGAAAACCCTAATGAAACCCTAAACAAATCCTAATTTCGAAAATAACAAAAACAAGCCCAATTCTAAGGCAACAAAAATAATGGAAAGCTCTAAATGAGCCCAAAAACACTCTTAGCAAGCCCATCACTCTAAATATTAATTATACATAATCCTTGGGCTGCAAATAAATAAAAACAATAATAAAAATGCCCTAATTATTCTACGTCTTCTTGGCTAAGCATTATTTTCCATTCGTGCTCTTCATCTCCTTGAATGCTTCTCCAAGCGTCAGCTTTATTCATCAGCTCGTGGACCATGCTCACGAGTGCTTCCTTCATCTTGCTTGCTCTAGCTCGGGTGATCGGACCACTTAGAACCCGGATAGGATCTGCATAGTCTTCGCTCCATGATCCAGCTCCAGTGCTATCCTTGGGCTCATCATTCCCCTCCTCTTGAAAAGGAATTGTCCTCAATTCGTCACCTGTACTAAACGGACTTAGGTCAGTGACATTAAATGTAGCACTTACATTATACTCACCTGGTAGATCAAGTTTATATGCATTGTCATTGATCTTTTGCACAACTTGAAACGGTCCATCTCCTCTCGGTAAAAGCTTAGAACGCCGTTGAATTGGAAAGCGTTCCTTCCTCAAGTGCAACCAAACCCAATCTCCTGTTTCGAAAACCATCTTCTTCCGTCCTTTGTTGGCTTGTCGCACATATTGCTCAGTTCTTCTCTCAATGTTTTGTCTTGCCTTCTCATGAATCTGTCTAATAAACTCAGCTTTCTTCCTGCCATCTAGGTTAGCATGCTCAACAGGTAATGGTAATAAATCCAAAGGAGCCAACGGATTAAAACCATACACAATCTCAAAAGGAGAAAACTTGGATGCAGAATGAACAGATCGATTATATGCAAACTCAACATGAGGCAAACATTCTTCCCACTCTTTCAAGTTCTTCTTAATTATGGCACGCAACAAAGTGGATAAAGTTCTATTTACTACTTCCGTTTGGCCATCAGTTTGGGGGTGACATGTAGTAGAAAACAACAATTTAGTACCCAACTTTCCCCACAAAGTCTTCCAAAAGTAGCTCAAAAACTTTGCATCCCTATCAGAAACTATGGTTCTAGGCATGCCATGCAAACGCACAATTTCTTTTAAGAACAAATTAGCAATTCGTGGTGCATCATCAGTTTTATGAAAAGCAATGAAATGAGTCATTTTAGAAAATCTATCAACCACCACGAAAACAGAATCATTCCCATGTTTAGTCCTAGGCAAACCCAACACAAAATCCATAGAAATATCAACCCAAGGGTCACTAGGAATGGGTAATGGAGTATATAAACCATGGGGGTTTAACTTAGACTTTGCCTTCTTACAAGTAACACATCTCTCACACATTCTTTCAACATCTCTTTTCATGTGAGGCCAAAAGAAGTGTTCTTGCAATACTCCTAAAGTCTTAGCTATACCAAAGTGTCCCATTAAACTCCCACCATGCGCTTCTTTAACAAGCAATTCGCGCAATGAACATTTAGGCACACAAAGTTTGTTTTCACGCATTAGAAATCCATCATGCCTAAAGTACTTATCAAATGCCAAATTTTCACATGCATTGAATATATCTCTAAAATCAGCATCATCACAATACAAATCCTTGATGTATTCAAACCCAAGCAATTTAGCATCTAAAGTAGCAATTAAAGTATACCTGCGTGATAAAGCATCTGCTACAACATTCTCTTTACCTTGCTTGTATTTGATCACATATGGGAAAGTCTCTATGAACTCCACCCACTTGGCATGGCGCTTGTTTAACTTGTGCTGCCCCTTCAAGTGCTTCAATGATTCATGATCCGTGTAAATCACGAACTCCTTTGGCCAAAGATAGTGCTGCCAGGTATCCAACGCTCTCACCAACGCATAAAGCTCCTTGTCGTAAGTAGGGTAATTTAAGGTCGCCCCACCTAGCTTCTCACTAAAGTATGCTATTGGCCTTCCTTCCTACATAAGAACAGCACCAATTCCATTTCCTGAAGCATCGCATTCAATTTCAAAAGTCTTTGCAAAGTTAGGTAAGGATAACAAAGGGGCGTTACTTAGCTTGCTTTTTAGTAATTCGAATGCCTTCTCTTGCTCCTCTCCCCATTTGAATCCCACATTCTTTTTGATTACTTCAGTCAATGGCGCCGCAATAGTACTAAAGTCTTTCACGAACCGCCGATAGAAACTAGCAAGTCCATGGAAACTCCGCACTTGCCCAACACTTGTAGGACTTTGCCATTCTTGAATAGCCTTCACCTTTTCTTTATCAACCTGAATCCCTTGTGCACTTACAACAAAACCAAGAAATACAAGCTTATCCGTGCAAAAAGTGCACTTTTTCAGGTTAGCATATAACTTCTCCTTTCGCAAGACATCCAAAACAGATTTTAATTGAATTATGTGGTCATCTAGACTCTTGCTATAGATAAGAATATCATCAAAATAGACTACAACAAATCTGCCTATAAAAGGTCTCAAAACATGGTTCATTAATCTCATGAAAGTGCTAGGTGCATTAGTCAAATCAAAAGGCATAACTAACCATTCGTATAAACCATATTTTGTTTTAAAGGCTGTTTTCCATTCATCTCCTTCTTTCATCCTAATTTGATGATATCCACTTTTCAAATCAATTTTAGAGAATATACTAGACCCATGCAACTCATCAAGCATATCATCTAAACGTGGAATGGGGTGACGATATTTTACCGTGATATTATTTATGGCTCGGTAGTCCACGCACATCCTCCACGTTCCATCCTTCTTTGGCACTAGCAAAACTGGCACCGCACATGGGCTCATACTCTCTCTCACATACCCTTTCTCCAACAACTCCGTAACTTGCCTTTGAAGTTCCTTTGTTTCCTCCGGATTACTCCTATAGGCTGGCCGGTTTGGAATGGAAGCCCCGGGTACGAAATCAATTTGGTGCTCTATTCCTCGGATGGGTGGTAAACCGCTTGGCGTATCCTCCGGGAAGACGTCACCAAAATCCTGCAACAAAGAGACAATAACACTAGGCAAAGAAGAATTTAGCTCGTTAGTATTCAAAAGCGCTTCTTTGTATACAAGTACAAGAAGCTGATTACAAAGCATCGCTCTTTTCACTTCACTAGCTCTCGCATAGAAATTCTTTTGCCTCCTCTCAAATTTGCTCTCAATAGTCACTGGTTTTTCCACTCTACTCTCTTTTTTCTCAAGTTCTTTTCTTTTTCCCTCACTCTCTTTCTTTTCCTCACCACTATCTCTCTTTTTATTTTCAACTCTCCGTTGCTCCTCCTCACTTTGCAACTTCAATTGATCGGCGTAGGCTTGCTGTGGTGGTAAAGGTGCAAGAATGATTGTTTTCTTGTTCATCTCAAATGAATATTTATTGGTGAAGCCATCATGTTTAACTCTCCTATCATATTGCCATGGTCTCCCCAATAACATATGGCCGGCTTACATGGGAACCACGTCACAAAGCACTTGGTCCTCGTACCTACCAATGCTAAAGGACACCAAAACCTGCTTGTTCACCCTCACTTCACCGCTATCATTCAACCACTGCAGCTTGTAAGGCCTCGGGTGCTTAGTTGTGTGCAATGCTAGCTTCTCCACCATTGTCGTGCTAGCCACATTAGTGCAACTTCCTCCGTCTATCACCAAACTACACACCTTGCCTAGCACTAGGCACCTAGTGTGGAAAATATTCTCGCGCTGCTCCTCATCCTCCTTTGCGTGCGTACTAAGCACTCTTCTTGCAACTAATAACTCACCCTGGATGGCGCTCTCCTCTTCTTCGACATCCTCCAAAGGTGGCATAGCTTCAGCGTCTTCTTCATCCGTCTCATATTCCCCATTATCTAGAAGCATCATTACTCTCTTATTCGGGCATTGAGTGGAAACATGGCCGCTTCCTTGACACTTCCAACAAATAATGTCCCGGTTTCTAGTCTTAGGAGTATTAGCGGTATTAGGGGCTGCCTTAGCTTGGCTTCCACCAGGAGCTTCCGATTTCGATTCTATTTTCGATTTCGGGGTGGCTGCTTTGTCATCCTTCTTCCACGGATTTTGTTTCCATGGAGTAGAGTAAGAACTTTGGCTTGGCTTGAAACTACCCCTCCTCTTGAGCTGCCTTTCTATTTTAATTGCCGTGTGCACCATGTCTTCAATTTCAACATATGGCTGCAATTCAACCGCGTTGGCAATTTCCCGGTTTAACCCACTCAAGAACCGCGCCATGGTAGCTTCTCTATTTTCATCAACCTTTGCCCGAATCATGGCCACTTCCATCTCCTTATAATATTCGTCAACACTACGATTTCCCTGCGTAAGCCCCTGCAATTTTTGGTACAATTCCCGATAATAGTGATCGGGCACAAACCGCTTCTTCATCAACCGCTTCATCTTATCCCAAGTCTCCACGGGCCCCTCATCACTACGCCTTCTCTCTATCATCAAGCGATCCCACCAAACAAGTGCATAATCTGAAAATTCAATAGCCGCCAATTTCACCTTCTTGGACTCGGAGTAATTATGGCAAGCAAATACTAATTCAACTTTCTTGACCCACTCAAGATAGGCCTCGGGGTCATTTTTTCCTTGGAAGGATGGAATCCTCATTTTGATCCCATTCATGTTGTCATCCTCCCTATTAAATCCCCTACCAAACCGTCTACCATTCCGTCGGTTAGCGACTGCCGAATCGACATCGCTATCCCCATCGTCAAAGCTATCTCGGTAATAATTATCAACATCAGCCCTCCGTTCCCTAGGCTGCGGTCTCCCATTTCTTTGAGCATTATGTGAGATGCCGGATTGCTCAATTTGAGTGCTCTCAACTCTATCTACCTTCACCCGCATTCTCTTCAATTCCTCACTCATCTCTTCCACCTGCTCTTTAAAGACACCCAACTCCTCTCTTATCATTTTTTGTAAGGTGCTCGTCATGGCTTCTTGGAATAACCTAGGATCAAAACTCGACATATTGCTGCAAAACAGAGGTTAGCACAATATAAAGAAATAAATTTTCCTCACTGCACTCCTTTACGTGTTTCGCTCAAAAATAATATCACTCTAATTTTACCGCTCGTGTTTAGTTCTCAATGTATTGATATTCCTCTCAATTTTCACCTTTTGGAACTTCAAACGAATCGAAAAGCAAGAACCCTTTTCTTGGCTGCCCGAACAGACCAATCACAACCCAAACAGATTAATTGTATGCTAGGACAAGTACGTTTTCACCAAGAACTCAAGAAACAGGAATCCCAATGAAATATGGACAAAATACGAAGCCAAATTTCGACAAAATTGGGCAAAAATTTCGTCTCGTGAAAAAGTGATTTTTGGAACCCTTGGAACCTATAGAATCTGAATGCAAAAAGAAATAAAGTCAAATTTCAGAATTTTTTGTACTATTTTTTTTTTTTTAATCACAAGTCTACTAAGGTTTTTATGTTGTTCACAGCCGCCACAAATTTCAAAACCTAGAAATAAAAGTCAAGTTTAGGGTTTTATATCAATACTAGCCGCCACAACTTTCAAAACCTAGAAATAAAAGTCAAGTCTAGGGTTTTATGGTGTTTGAAATACTAGCCGTCACAACTAGGGTTTTTGACCAAGAACTACAAGTCTAGGGTTTTATGATGCTTGCAATAACAGCCGCCACAACTATCAATAGCCGCCTCAATAACCAAGTTAACTAGGAATCAAGAGAATCGCAACTAGAGATTTTGCAAACAACAAATCGAGCTCTATTTTAATCTGGACAGATTTGCGAATATGGTTCAGCAACGAAATTGAAGATTTTCGACTTTGAACAACACAGATGAAACAGAATAAGCAGATCCGTGATAAGCAGATTCAAAAGTTTAGCAAGAGCAGATTTGTAACAACAAGAACAGATTTTTAGATCTCTAAAACAGAATTGTAAAAGCAAGAACAGATTCGTAACCACAAGAACAGATTTGTAAGAGCAAGAACAGATTATCAAAGGTAGGAACATATTTTATTTTATTTTTTAAGAACAAGAACAGATCCGAAAATAGCAAGAACAGATCTGCAATAATAGGAACAGATTTGTAATAGCAAGAACACAAAAAAATAAAACCTGGATAGAAAGAATCGCTCTGATACCAATGATGTGAATCGCGACCGTATTTCTATCCGATATGACGAATCCGCGACCCTTGACGTTGAACACGTAAGAACCTTGGAATCACGCGAAGATGATGGAGGTGGAACCTCGACCCAATCCCTAAAATGAGAATGAACCTTGGTATAGTCGAAGACAAACAATCAATTGATGGGTTAATTGATTGATAAGTCAAAGAACAACAAGAATTATATTCCGGCTGCTCGAAGTGTTCTTAGAACACAAGAGGTGAAAAACACACTCAAATTTGTATTATAAAACCAAGCTGCCTCCAAACATAAGAGTTGCCTCCTTTAAATAGGAGGAGAAGAGAAAACCCTAATGAAACCCTAAACAAACCCTAATTTCGAAAATAACAAAAACAAGCCAAATTCTAAGGCAACAAAAATAATGGAGAGCTCTAAATGAGCCCAAAAACACTCTTAGCAAGCCCATCACTCTAAATATTAATTATACATAATCCTTGGGCTGCAAATAAATAAAAGCAATAATAAAAACGCCCTAATTATTCTACGTCTTCTTGGCTAAGCATTATTTTCCATTCGTGCTCTTCATCTCCTTGAATGCTTCTCCAAGCGTCAGCTTTATTCATCAGCTCGTGGACCATGCTCATGAGTGCTTCCTTCATCTTGCTTGCTCTAGCTCGGGTGATCGGACCACTTGGAACCCGGATGGGATCTGCATAGTCTTCGCTCCATGATCCAGCTCCAGTGCTATCCTTGGGCTAATCAGATGCTAAGTTCATGCATGGGATAAATCTCGATCAATGAAAAAGTCTTTCGTTATTTCAGTGAAACTTAAGAAGACAACGAGTAGTGGCATTGGAACGTATCGATCAAAAATAAGAGGAAAAGAATAATAAGAGATGGAAGTATCGATCAATGGTTGTTAAATAGCTTGTTAAAGATGCTAAGTTCATAGGATAAATCTCGATCAATGAAAGCGCCATCATTGGAACGTAATCAAAAACTTTGGTGTACCGTAAAAGGACAACATCAAAAAGCAGAGAGTGGCTGTGCAGGGATTCGAGCCCACGTTTCCATGGCCATAATATATAATTCTCGCCACAAAACTCCACACCATACTTTTGCTTTGTTATGCTTCCTGTTGTCAGAAATTTGAATGCAAATTAGTGCTTTATTTATTAATCCAATACTTTATTTTTTTTTAAGCAAATCAATTTCTTTTTAAGTGTTCATAGTTTCCTTTTTTAGAAAATAATAATTCGTAAGGATAGTTCTTGTTAAAGCTAAAATTCGAAATCTGTTGTAGGAATAATTCTACACAATCCTTCATTAGATAAGCCCTTTAAATAGGGCACAAATACAATGGTAAATAGGATTTACAAGGAAGCCTATTATGGCCCATAATACATAATTTACAAAGTAAAATCCCTAATACACATTCTATCTAGACTACAGCACACTATGCGTAATTTCCTTTAACACTCCCCCTTGTGCTTAGTCGGAGATAGAGTGATACATGTCTTGTTGCCTCATTAAAACCTTGCCAAGTAACAAAAACCCTGTGGGAAAAAATAACCTTGATCGAAGGGAAAATAGTACAACATTATGACAATCATGTTAGACTTCTTCCATTTAGTCTATATTCTCATTTGATCCTTACTTCGATCAATAGAGTTTACACGTATCGTTACCTCGTTAAAAACCTTACCAAGTAACAAAACCCAGTGGGAAAAATAAACCTTGGTTTAAGGAAAAGTGTATAACGTAACGTCATATAGATGTTAGACACCCCCTTAAGTCTACACCTCCCCCTGATGTTTACATTAATCAAGGAATTTGAAAAGTTTATACGTGTATCGTTGCCTCGTTAAAAACCTTACCAAGTAACAAAACCCAGTGGGAAAAATAAACCTTGGTCTAAGAAAAAGAGTACAACGTAGGTGCGAAAATTCCATCATATTTCACACCTTTCCTTGATCATTACTTCGATCATAAGAGTTGGGAAAGCCTAAGCACCCTTATGTTTTTCACACATGCTTTTCAAATATGGCCTTAGGAAAAGACTTGGTGAACTAGTGTGTTATATTCTCCTTAGAGCTTTGTGTGGGCCAGAGAGATACCCACACCAACAAAATCAATCAAGATTTTGTTTTGGATTTCAATGTAGGGGTGGCCATTTTAGCATCATCATTTACTTTAGATGTTGCTGTCGTATACACATTTTTCTCTCTGTAGGGAAAGAACAATTTCAAGCCAATGGTTCCTTTTAGTTATTCAATTATGCTGCGTTGGCGCTGAGCTAAATCTAGCTAACAAGTTCAATGTGAATGTTATGTCTGGTCGAGTATGTTGAGTTAAGTGCAATAATGCGCATATTGCATTTAGATAAGAAGTTTTATCTCCTATCTCCTAACATATTTTCGTAATCTTACTTTGTACGAAATTGATCTTCCCATTGATTTAAACTCCGACCGACCATGGGAGTGCTAGTAGAATGCGTTTTGTCCAGGTTAAATTGCCTGATTATCTTTTGAACGTACGCAGACTAGTGGATTAGTATTCCACAAGCTCGATATTCTAGATTAAGATCTAAACAAAATTCGAGCTTTCCCAATATTCTTTATCTCAAATTTGGATCTCAAGTAACTTGCGGTTTCTCTTATTTCATCAAGAGTACCTATAATTGAAAATCCATAACTTGTTTTATGTATGAATACGCAGCGGCATAATTCATTGTTCTTATATCCCTTCCCAATTAAGTAGTCACTTATATGGGTATACCACATCCGTCCGAATTATTTTAATCTGCAAAGTGAGCGTTTCAACCTAATTGCAAACGCACTCTGTGATTTAGAGTCACTTGACTTGGGTAATGTAGGTCATCAGGCACTTTCATATATATCTCTGAATCAAGATCCCCTTAGAGATATGCAGTAACCACATCCATGAGCTGCATTTTCAGTCCTTCGAAAAACTACCAAACTAACTAAGTAGCGGAATGTTATAATGTTTAAGCAATTCCAAAGCGTCTGTGTGAAACCTTGCGCCATTTTACTTTAGAACTTCTTCTTTTTTTTCATTTACTCTTTATGGCAAATAATTATATATGTCTTACAGGCTTTACACTTGGCGCAGTTAGCACTACCGAACCAAATACCTGTCTCTTTGCCAGAGAATTTAATTCTATCTGGATTGCTTATTTTTATTTAGGTCAATTTTGCCCTTTGTTGACATTTTGCAACAGAGCGAGATTTAACATCATCGTGCTCTTTGATTCTTGAGCAACAGTGTATCATTAATGCATCCATTAATTCATATGTCACCCCTTAACCCATTGAGATTTATTTATTCTTTGGAATCATTATAACTTCGGGGTGTCCCCCAGTATTGATTCATGGACATAAGTATATTCAGAGATAATCTCATAAAAGGGACTTTTACATTAATGATTAATTGATCAATTTGTGCCTTACTCCACCTCTTCTTTGGTGTGAGTGTTTGTCGAACCAAATGGCCTTCCTTTATTCCTTTAAGGAGCCATGGCCTCAACCACACCTCCACTAAGTGTGGTTGCAGAGTCTCTTTCTGCGACACTGTGCCCTTGTTGGGGACTTATAACCTTGCAGGCATATTGCAGCTAGTATGTTTGATCTCGTCACTTTTCGATATCAGTAAATGTATCAGGCATCGAATATGTTACATTTTCAAGATCGGTTATTCTTTTTCACTTCACTATACTTTGTGATGTGCATGGAGATCAAGATGAGACAGAGTGGGGACCACAACAATTCCTGTCGTTCCCTTGAAAATTTCTTTTTCTATCTCCCCCTAACGACGGGAAGACTGTCTCATCAAGGTGACGATCCGCAATTCTTAGCGGTAAAGAGATCACCTGACAAGGATTTCAAATAGCAGATTATCGTTAAGAATTCATATCCAACGTTAATACTTAATTGTTTCAGCAAGCCCAGTTTGGTGCGCTGTGGGGGCGCAATCGGCACATATGCGTAAAATATCAGGCTAATATCCAGTTACCAACTGGTACACATATAATAGTTGTCTAATATTGGACTTTGAAACAAATAAGTAAAGCTGCATACAATATTGCATAAATCCCGGGCATACATAGGCAATACAATGCGCATAACTAATGCCCTATCTGCCATCTATATCCTTTTGATGGTTGCTTTTTGTGAGACCTTTTTGCGTATGCACATGAAAAACGGGGTTCTTTACTTCGATTTTACGCAATGATCATCAAGTACTTTTGATGTAAACCCTCCAGCTTTATCGAGTCTTATAGACATGGTATAGTAATCAGGGTGGTGAGCCCTTAAGCGTATAATATGTGCTAAGAGGTTTGTAAATGCAGCATTTCTTGTAGACAATTATTTGACATGTGACCAGAATGTCGAATTATCCACCAGATCCATAAAGTATTTTGAATGGTTCTGCACTCTGGATGGATTTATCTACAAATATATATTGTAAGAATGGTATATTTTATTTTGTATCTTTAGCATAAGAAGGTCTCGATCTTATTTTTGCTAAAAAACAGGCTTTGAAAAATGGGGTGTCGTGCTGATAACGTGTTGTAGGAATAATTCTATACAATCCTTCATTAGATAAGCCCTTTAAATAAGGCACAAATACAATGGTAAATAGGATTTACAAGGAAGCCCATTATGGCCCATAATACATAATTTACAAAGTAAAATCCCTAATACACATTTTATCTAGACTACAGCACACTATGCGTAATTTCCTTTAACAAAATCCTCTTAATTGGAACTTTGAACTAAGTGCAATCATTGGCAAATGTATGTATGAACTAGTGGGGGCACGTAGCCCCACTCAAATATTTATATATGTTAATTCTTTTTTAAATACTCTTATTACTCAAGTGGTTGTAGTTTAATTCTTTTGTAAATACTCTTATTACTCAAGTGGTTGTAGTTTAAATTATGCGTGAGGTAGTTAGTTCAAGATCTCTCATTTCTTTTTCTTTTAATTTTCCTCTTTTTTTATCTTGATTTATTTTCTTTTTGGGCTATCAAAGCTATGTACATATTCAACAATTTTATTTTAATTAATATAATACATAAATTATCTATTATTAGTGTGCTTAACTTCAAAACTTAATTCATATATATAAATAAATGGTATCACTAGTACGTAGCACTTTAAATGTGCTATATTGCGCTCTAATAAGGTTTTTCATTACAATTTTTTTGTATCACTAGAGAAACTTTATTTACATGTGTGACGGATTTGAACTGCTCTAAAAGGAATTTTTAAAAATTTCAATAGCCATGCCCTAAATAACATGCTATAATTTTTTATTTTTTTTAATTCATAAGATACATAATAAGATAATTAGACTTTCACTATTTTTTGTTGACTTTTCCTTATTTGCAAAAATTTACAAGTTCCAGCACTACCACTAATTCTTGGATCCGCCCCTAAGGACAAGTACCTAATTTTGTTTGGTCAAAATTTATTAAATTAAATTTTTGCCCTAAGTCATCCTTCTGAGGATTACTTCCATAGTCAAGGTAAGGCTCCTCAATATATCTATCTATCTTCTGAGGATCGCTTTCTATTTAAAGGCAAGCCTCCTCAGGATTTCTTATTTTTTTGAAGGTAAATCCTCCTCAGGATATTTATCTATTTGAAGGTAATCCCCCTTAGTATTTCTTATTTTTTGAAGGTAATCCTCAGGTTCACTTATTAGAAGGGGACATCCGAATCACTTCCATAGTCAGGGTCATCCGAAAGATAGTTATTTAATTATTTCAATTAGCTCTAAATAGGAAGATAGTTATTTAATTATTTTTTGTATTCTATTGAAAACAATGTTAATGAAAAAATTCCTGATAAAAAGAAAGAGGGTTAGTGGGAGATGAATTTATGAATGATTGTTTGGTGACATATATTAAACAATAAATTTTCATTAACATTGACAAGGATGAAATGCTGCAATACTTTTAAAATGTGAAAAACGGTATAATGTTATTGTAATTATTTATATTTGCTATTTGATTTATATGAAATATTATTATTAATGCTATTATGATTGCCTTAAAATTTTATAACTTTAATATGTATTTTTATGCTTTGAATCCCCCCCCCCCGAGCCCGATTTCTAGCTTTGCCGCCGTCGATAGCCCTGCTATTATGAGTAGTTTTAGGGCGATCTTTAATTGGAGTTCACAAAAATTAATTTAGACAATGCATGACATTAGTTTTTTGTTGATGGCGGAGGCTCACACTGTTATCACCTCACTCACTAATATATAAATTCAAAAAATTCCATGTTATCGGGCTCACTTTTTGAATACTAATTTTGAGTTGTTGGGCTACTAATTAATCCAAACTTTTGCATTTCGTTTTCAACACGACAATAGGCCCACTTCTTGTGCTATTAGCCCATAATATATAGGAGACTAGTTTTATTTATTTGGTTATAGTAATGGTAGACATGCATCTACAATTGTTTTTCTTTTGATCACCTTATGTTATTTAATTTATATTTATGCATTTTTAGGACACTCCTAGCACTTAAAGAACTATTGTGTTAACCTATTCCTAAAAAATTCAATCAAATTTTCCTTATTATATATATTTTATATTTATTTGTAATTAATAAGTTTCAATTTCAATCCATTCGGTTCGACCTCAGACTTACCATGTAATTATCACTTGACCAAGTACCTACGTTGCGTAACTTGCAATATCTAACGTGAGTAAATTACTGGTCAGGAGTTTTAGGATTTGTGTTTGATGCATTGCTTATGTCTCCAACATTTGGAGGACAACATCATTGACCTGCTGATTAATTAGTTATCATCTCTGTTGATCTAAAGGTCTTAATCTTATTTTGATAATAACAATAAATTAATCATGTGTAATTTAACATGTTTCTTGATATAAGTTTATAGTTTATTCACTTGGAAAATCAAGAAAAGCATGCCACATGACAAGGATCATTCATTCCATATTCAATCAAGTCAACATAGCATTGGACAATTCAAGGATATCAATCTCATCACACACATGCTATCAATGCATCTCATGAATCATAAACATCAAGGATCATATACAAAAGCTTTAAAGCAAGAGTTATAAGTGAAGATCAATTTGAAGAAACAAATCGAGGCATTCATAGATTCGACTATTCGGTAATTGAGTGAGTGCTTAGGATTAATGTAAAGTTTCTTAATTGATTATTTGTATTGTAACAACCCGCCTAATTAAGCAGGTGTTAACGGATGCTGTAACTAAATAACAGCGATTAAGAATATAATAAATAAAATGAACCAACGCGGGGCAAAGATATCTAATAAAAATCCGACATGAAGTATTCGTAAATACTAGAAAACAATCTATCCTGTTTAACATCCAGCACTCAAGAAATCCAAACAACATACCATGACCAAAAGGGGATAGAACCAAAATATCATTACAAAGTTCCAAAGTACTTGAATTTAATTTAGGATTACAACTCTCACATAAAAGATAACACAACGACTAAAAATCCATGGATGCATCAGAGAAGATTTTTACGATGAACTCGGACCTGCTCCCCTACCTCTACCTCTACCCGAGACACGGTGAGTGCCTGAAAGGAAAATGAGGGAATGAGCCACAACTGGCCTAGTGGGAACTAACGGGAAAGGGAAAATAAAATGCAAGAACGTACTACTAATTGTTTATATATATATATAAAACACAATTATTGCTTGCTAATAATGTTACCCAATAATCATCAATTTATTAAGAAAATCAATTATGTTATATCATTATAATCCAATTATGATCGATACATCACACTCTCAATCATAGCACACATGTCCATCCACCTCCTCCTCCTCCTCGACCTAATACCGGTACTAGACGGAATACATGCTCACATACGCACCCCACCTCAAACCGTGGGCCTGTGCACTGGTATCCAGGTTTAACGGCACCCTATCTTGCCCATGGGTCTGTGCAATATCAAAACTCAGGCATTTCTATACCGGTGCCGATCTGGTTCCAACAATCACAAACATATACGCGCAACACAAGTGTTATCAAAGATAGTTCCAAGTTTATCATAAAATTTATGGGGAAATAGAGTCATCTTTAATTACTATAGCTACGTATAACCATTAACTAATCTTGGTATAAGCTAAAATCTCATATTTGAAGTCCAACATTTCATCATCATATTTTTGAAAAATATTGAATTTTAATTCTAAAGTACAATTATACCATACAACATACCCATTCTATGCAAGAAAAATCACATTTCCACAATTAGTTAGGCATGATATGAGTTCAAAGTGATGCTCTCATTAGAATGACATAGAACCACCCTTGTATGTCCAATGGAAGATTTTATAACACATATAAGATCATTTTAAATTCTGGAAATTTAATCAAACTTTGGAGTTAAGAGATTTTTAGACATACAAAGCTTAATTTCTAGCCATTTCGGTATTAAATTCCCTGATTTACCCGAAAATACAAACATGCATAATGATTCACATTCATATACAGTAGTAATAGCATTATAAAAGTTCATATGTAAACTCAGATCTAAAAAGAAACAGTTTATTCTAACACATGCAGAGAAAAATGGGTGTTCTTGGTACCGAAATGGCTAAACTATCATTCTAACAATCTATACATCCAAGAATTGAAAGATGAAGGGAAGTCCCCACCTGAATAGCTAGAAGGACAGAGCTCAAATGACCTGAGTGGCTCAAGAAACCATCCAAAACAAAGCATGCAAGACCAGAAATGAGACAAGAGCGCGAAGAACCCCCAAAATCTGAAGTTTCGGTTTGATTCTCCAAGATTTGAGCTATGAATCACCAAAATTTCATCAAGAGTGACACACTCTCTCTCTAAAAATGTACAGAGCTCTCTCACCCTCGATAATGAGCTGAAATTGAGAAGAAGATGTCTTAAAAACGAGTCAATGCAGGTCAAAACGTTAAAAACGAGGTTACAAAGTTACTGCTAGTAATTTGGTCGTAACTCATTGCTCGGAACTTCGATCGGGATGATATTTATATCAACGGAAAGGTAATTCAAAGCTATAAAACTTTGATGAAGGATGTTTCACCAAACTCTAGACATATTAATACCAGAATTTGATCAAAGTCAGCGCTGTACCGAAATGCAACAGAAATCTGACAGTGCAGTTTTTTGTCAATCGGGTGACTTCGAGCTCAGTTTTGGCCAACGAGGAGCATGAATTAGATTTTGGTCAAAACACGAAAGTTGTAGGGAGGAATATGATGAAACTACAATAGTTCACAGAGTAGGATTTGGATAAAAATTGAAGAAGTTATGAGTGACTAAAGTTGACTGAAAATCAACCGATAACCAAAAATTTTGGGTTCAAAAAATTCCACTTTAATACTCGTTTCAATTCCGATAGTGATGAAACTTTCCAGAATATTCGTAAATATATAATAGGACATTATAGAAGCGACGAAGTAAATTTTTGGATCTCCCTAAAATTTTAAGAAAGTGTTCAAGCTTAAAATAATAAGGATTTGAGTGTTAAACTAAAAACAAATGAACTAAATCAAATGTAATTAAAACATGGGATGTTACATATATAGCTCAATCAAGTTCATACATCACTGTTAGATTGATTGAAAACAAGTTTGAATTGAAAAGCCTTTGAAAACATCATTATACAAAAATCGATTTTCAAATAAATTCATATTATATTCAAATGATCATATTTTAAGTTTTTCTGAAAATTGGTATCTTAGGAACATATTTTTGAGGCCCCCAAAGCATTAAAATTAATTTTGGAGCTAAAATGCAAAAAGTCCAAAAATTGAGATTTTGGCTTGATGGACAGAGCCCATCAGTCAACTGATGAGCTTTGCTTAGTTGATTGATGCCTCAGAATATAGCTGTTGAATTTTTGATTTTTTACCATTTTTGATACCAAACCTCTTAAACGGCTATATCATCTTTGGGACTATATATTGGACATCTAAGACAGATTTTGACAAGAATGAATCACTATAGAAACATATTCTTCATCTATCTTCATCATTCTAAGATTTAAGAACACATTGTGATCAATCGTTCATTCATTGTGCTATAAATCTTGATCAAACAAGATAACTCTAGTGTGAACTTCAAATTGTATCTATCAAACACTTGAGAGAGTTATTATTCATTGGTGTGAATCACCAAACACTTTGTAATATTCTTTTATGAGAGTTAAATCTCACAAGTTAGCAAGAAGGTCAATTCTTCTAGAGTATAGTGAGACAATTACACTTGAGCGTTGTGAGAGGTAAATCTCACGAGTTAGAAAAAGTGATTCTTGTGTGAGTATTGTGAGTAGATCAATACTTATAGAGTGTGTGAGAAAAATACACTTGTAGCGATTTGATTTTCACTTGGAAGAAAATCAATTTTTAGTGGAACTTCTCGAGGGCTCTATCCGAGCGCGGTCGTATAGTTTAGACAACCGAGCCACGAGAACACAAAGTCTTGGACTTCAATTAGTTTAATATTTCTAACTCAAGCTCTTTATTTACTTGCCATTTATTAATTGCTTATTGTGAGAATCCGCAAATGCGACCCCCCAGGTCTCAACCTAGTGTTTAGGGGCCTGAAACATCGAAAATATTTTCTTCATTCCATTTGCTTCTATCGTGTTGATAATACATATCGGATGTCCCTCTATCCTATTTCTAGATGCAAAAAGGTTCGTTCAGAGTCGCCAGCTCGTTTTACGAGAAAACGGACAAAATAGTTGTGTAAGAGAAAATGCTAAAGATAAGCCTTTCTTTACACAGTTGCCTACGAAACCAGGATTCTATAGGGTTCGGAAACTATATTACGATTTGGGAAAATGTTAAGCACCCATTCCGTCCTTTCGGTCTCTAGTGGCTTTATATGTTTATTCTATGTTAAAAAACTTGGATGCTTTTACTAATAGTCTACTACTTCCCGAATAACAAACCCTAAATGTGAAAAACGGGGAAAGGGACAAAAACCCTTGTGTTCCATGATCCGATATTTTGGCTTTGAAAATGCAGTACAAATGACAAAGTTTAGGTTTTTTTTTTGAATTTAAAAGAGACATTTCGGTATTGTTTCCTCAGATAACAATGTCGGTTTTCTCGTTTGATTATTTTAAAAAAGTTTGAATCTTTATCGGAACTAATTCAATATGGAATTTGAACTATTTGAGGAGAGTTTTATCAGATATATCGCATTCTATGGGGCTGACGAGACATGCCCGAATTTAATTCCTACGTAAGTTTTATCGATCTAGGTTTTAAAATTCTAGTTTTATCCGGATGATAATGTTCTTACTTTTTTGGGTTTACAAATGATTTTATCAGGATTTTATTTTGAAAACGGTAGACTATTTGTAACTTGATAATAAGCTTATTCAAATAAAATGCAGATAGAATAACAGATACGTAAAAAATAAAACAAGTACACAGATACCTAATTTTAAATACTATAAGAGACTTTATTTTTACCGTCTCAACTATAAATATAATAATAATAAAGAAAATATAATATGGTAAAGAAACCTCTGGCGATAATAAGCTTTTCCTCTTCAAAATTTTCGAGAACTTGATTCCAGAAGTGAGATACACTAAGTGTCGAGAATATATTCAATAATTCTTCAAAAATCAAACGATCGTAGAATATTCTTGATAAAAGACTAGAAAATCATATAGAAGATGTAGAATTTTTAGATACCAAGTTGCTGTCCCTGAACCCTTGGGGGTGTTGGCCTATTTATAGTGCTGGGAGGGTGTTAGAGTGATATACTACAAGCCATAATTTTCTTGTTGGTTTAGATATGTTATAAACTTGGTTTTGCTATTTTAATGAGAATATTTGTGGGCAATGGTTGCATTACATTATTTATTTAAATATTGTACATATGTGTCTTTTATTTCATATTGTAGATGATTTGGTGTGTAGAGTATAGCTTACACACAGAAGATCATATCATCGGTTCTTGTGGAATATAAGTTTAATGGTTTACGGTCTTAGATGGAATTGGACACCCATCGGTAGGATTGTAACACAAGTTTTAGTAGTTTATCTTAACTACAGGAAACGTTATAGTTTTAACTCGTTGTAATACTACACTTTGTGTGTATTGAATAGGACCAGTTTAGGTTAGTAGTTTATCAATAATCTTCGTGAATTGGATGACGATACTATATGTATGATGAATATTAATTATCGACAGAATCCACATCCGGGTATAGGAATTGATGATAGCCCCTTGAGAAGCTTATAAGTTTTGATCATGTCAAACCCTGCAGGTGGATTATGCTAATCCGATATATCAAATAAGTTAAGTGGTAGGCGCAAGGATTAAGAAGTCATTTAAATATAATTGTTAGTAATATAATTTGAATGAAGGTTATCTGTAATCATAACATGGGGAGAATAATAAGTATTTAATAATAAGGAGTTCAAAATATAATTTTGAGATAAGGATGAGAGTGCAATTATAATTCTTTAGTGGTGCGAATTCTAATTTATGAAAGGAACTAATTCATAGTGGAATTAGGATTTCAATTTTTCATAGGAAGTCCAAACACTTACTTCTCCTTAAGGTCCTTGTTGTAGCCTTATATTTACACCGGCCTTGTCTCTTCTCATCATAGCAATAACACTCATGAGTTAGGATTTGTTCTATTGAGAGAGGAAAAAATCTTGGTGATACCGTAGCCCACACTCGGTGCAAGAAGGAATACGATAGAAGATATTTAGGTTTTGTGCATAGCAGTCATAAATCAATCGTAACTTTTGATTGCACCGTTGGATCGGGCTAATTTTTGGATATGTCATTCGGAACGCAAAGTTATAATTATTTTGTAGAAAATCAGGACGATCAAAAGTCGTTTCGGTGGCGAAAACAATCGATTTTCGCAGCCCAACGAGAATTAAAAAATCTGACCAAATCGCAATCTGATGATTTCAAACCCTAGTTTCCTCATATGGATCCTCTACATAATCCACAAAGGTGAAATACCTTTATTCTTATTGGGTTTTAGCAAAAGTTTTTTTTGTTCAATCTATATGCAATATCAAACGATATTGTATTTATGTCTCCATCAATTGGTATCAGAGCGATTGGTTTTTTTTTGATACTGCATACGGATTGAACTAGCCATGTTGTTCAGTTAAATTTATTCATGCATGTTGTTGTTGGATAGAACGTAGAACTCGCTAACCCTGGTTTTGCAGTATTTTTGTCTTGCTATTATGGTCACGTAATTATGTTTTATGTGATTGGATCCCACGATATTTTATTCGTGGTTAATTTTAATGTGCATGATGATTTGGATTTTATTCATGGCTGTAAATTAAATTTAGATCAGATTTGTGAACTCCTTAAAAGGAAGCATATGATCTATGTAATTTTATTTACAATTTAAATATAATAGTTTATGTGTGAACTCCATAAATGGAGGCATAAGACCTTTGTATCTAAGATTGCAGTTTTTTTAACGAAGAACGTTGAAGAAGGCGTTTCCACTAAGGTTGATTCCTGACATAGTCAATGAAGTGGCGACATAGGTCGTTACAGGTTTCCAACGAACTAGGGATGATGAAGCTTTGACCATAATAGCAGGAATTTAATTATTCTTATTATTGAATGGTTTAATGCTTTGTGTGATTGTGTGTTGGTCATATATGTTTAATTATTAGGTTTCTTTATAATTTTGGACAACATGTATACATGACCATCCCTAGATCACCTTTTATTTTATATTTAGTTCTTGTCAAATTAAAAAAAAAAGGTATATAAATATAAATTTTGCGTAATTAAAAAATATAAGGTTTTTTGTAAAAAAAAGGAGCAAAATAATTTTATTATACATGTCTTTATATTTCATACCCTTGTAATTTAACTGACTAGAATTTAATATAAAGTTTTCTTAACCCTCAGAAAATAATGTTTTAAATACTAAGTGGGTAAGGGATTTTTTGACATAAAAATTCTACGGTCTCCATCATTGGTTTGTAAATGATGTAATTTATTCTTCGTGTGTGTTATAGTGCTCACCTCCATATCGGAAAGAATAGATTGCGGAATCATTGTACAAATTTCACTGACTGATAATTTTAAATGATGTGATTTATTTTTTGTGTGAATTTTAGTGCTCACCTCCATATTGGAAAGAATAAATTGTAGAATCATTGGACTAAATTAAATAATAGTATACACTTAGATATAAATAATAGTATGTTCTCCAACTGAATCTCTACTATTATTTGTAGGACCAAAGGAAGTCAGCTATTTAAATTTTACTTGACAATAAATGATTGTCTAAATAGTATGTATTGCTTGACAATAAGGCATTGTCTAGATAGTAAAATTTAATAGGTTTACATCTGTCTAAGAAATAATGAATAATAGACAACCTCATTAACGGGGCATATTGTTCAAAGTCTTAGGCTGCTGGCGAATACTTTTTGAAATAGTAGAGGGTACCATATTTAAAATATGTGTTCAAACTTATTATTGTCAATCATAATTTGTATGTGATTCTCAAGTTTTAAAATGGAAAACTCTTTCGATCCACTTTTAATCATTCTCAACTAAAACAAATTGATTGGACCTAATTATATTGACTGAAAAAATTAACTTGAACATTGTGCTTATTGTTAAAGAGTACAAGTTTGTGCTCACTGAGTCTTGTCCAGCAGAACCTTGTAAGGGGGGGCGATGAGGAAACCCAGGCTTGCCAGAGGTGAAAAAAGGCTGATGAGATGGCGTGGTTTTACATTCTGGCATTTTGTCAAATGTGCTACAACATTAGCATTAGACTTTTGCCACCGCCTACGACATAATGCTGAACCTCAAAGATATTTTTGGGGATCAGGATCATGCCACAAGGCAGGTTTCCATGAAAGGCCTCATGAACACAACTATTGCTGAAGGAACCCGAGTTAAGGATTTTGTTTTGAATATAATCGGTCTTTTGAATGAACTAAGAGATCTTTGGGGTTGAAATCGATGGAAAAACTCAGGTCAATATCGTTCTTCAGTCATTGCTGGATTTATTTAAGGGATTCCGACAGAATTACAACATGAATAAGCTTTATTCATTGTTGGAACTTCTTAAAGAATTCCAAGCAGTTGAGGAACTCCTTGATAAGCTGGCTAGTACTCTAGTGGCTGAGAAAGCTTTAAATTCTATGCCCAAAAACAAGAAAGGAATAAGAAGAATGCATAAGCTGCAGTCCCACAAGGAACAGTGCGTGCAGCAGTCACTGAACCTCTAGGAGTGAAAAAGCCTATGGGCCAGTGTTTTCACTGCCAGTAGAAAGTGCATTTGACGAAAGATTGTCCCTGTTTCCTAAAACATTATAGCAGCATATGTAAATTTCATCTATTTGTTGTTGTATCTTGTTTAGTGGTCCAATCTACCAGTACCTAATGTGTAGATTCGGGAGCCACTAATCATGTCTGCAATACTTTGCAGGGGTTTCAGGAAACCAGACAACTTAAAAATAGAAAAAATTTACATATGGGCAGCTACGAATGTGGCAACAGTTGCAGTAGAAGATATTTATCTTCAGTTTAGTCAGAATAGGTTATTAATGATTAAGAAATGTTTATATGTATCTTCCATTGGAAGGAATTTGATTTATATTTCTAGATTGGTTGAGAACAAATATTTTGTTTATTTTAATGATAAATCAGTTATCATTAAAAAAATAGTTTGTTTGTTCTGGTACATTAGTGATTGATCTTTACATTAATAATCCTAACTTGTCAGTACTACAACTGAATGAATTGAATAGCATTAATAGTTTACCAATTAAGAGAAATGAACCTTCAAAATTAACCAAATGTATTTTTGGCACTTAGGCCTTGGTCATATTAATCTAAAAATAATTCAAAAACTGGTCAGAAATGGACCATTAGGTTCATTGGAAGTGGAGGCAGTTCCAGTTTGTGAATCCTATTTAGAAGGTAAAATGACTAAGAGATCATTCTCTGCAAAAGGCTATAGCGCTAAAGAACAGTTAAAACTAGTTCACTCTGATTTGTATGGTCACATGAATGTCCAGATTATATGAGGTTTTGAGTATTTCATCACATTTGTAGATGATTGTTTAAAATATAGATACATTTACTTAATGCGACGTAAGTCTGACGTCTTTGAGAAATTCAAAGAATTCAAGACAGAAACGGAGAAGCGTTTAGAAAAATGTATCAAGCCACTACGATCAGATCGTGGTAGTGAATACCTCTTGGGATAGTTCAAGGAATACTTATTAGAGAATGGGATTATATCCCAGTTGTCTGCACCGGGGATGCCACAGCATAATGGTGTAGCAGAAAGAATGAATAAGACTCTTATAGAAATGGTAAGATCTATGATGAGTTATTTAGACCTACCTGATTCTTTTTGGGAATATGCTTTAGAAATAGTTGCATATATTCTAAATTTGGTACCATCAAAGTCAGTACCTATTACATCCATAGAATTGTGAACTGGGCGTAAGCCTAGTCTGCGGCATATTCGGATATGGGGTAGTCCAGCACATGTGCTGAAAGGTAATGCGGATAATTTGGAATTAAGAATGAAAATGTGTTTCTTTGATGCATATCCAAAAGGAACCAAGCGTGGTTTATTTAATAATCCTCAAGAATATATTGTTATTATTATCAATGCCAAATTCTTAGAAGAGGATTATATCATAGACCATAAGTCCAGGAGTAGTGTTGTTGTAGTGGAAATGAGACGAGAGAAAAACTTGGCACAATTCGTCTATACCTTTAGTACAAAAGGAAATACCATAGTAAATGGATATTGACATTCCATTACCTCGTCGTAGTGGGAGGATTGCCGATACTTGTGCACATCTTGAATAAATCACTAATACGTAGGTTCTTGAACCAACACAACGTGTGGATAGTGAGTTAGTATGTTCAATATTTGCACAATGTACACAAACACAAGTAGTGCCTCATCGTAGTAGGAGGCTTGTTCGTCAACCTGGCCGTTTTATGTTCTTGGGAGAGTCTTATGACAAGGTCCCTGATGAATAAGAAACGAACCATTTTTAACTACAATGAAGTACTTCAAGATAAAGATACAGAAAATGGCAAAGGGTTATGAAATCTGAAATGGAGTCCATGTACTCTAACAATGTCCGGGATCTTGTAAAACCACCCGAAGGGATAAAACCTATCGGATGCAAGTGGGTATATAAGAGATAGAGGGGATTAGACGGGCTTAAATTAAGGCTTGTTGCTAAAAGGGTTCACTCAGAAAGAAGTAAATCGATTATGATGAAACCTTTTCACCGGTAGCCATGCCAAAGTCTATTCAAATTCTCTTATCCATTGCGGCTCATCTTGATTACGAGATTTGGCAAGTGGATGTCAAGACAGATTTTCTTAATAGAAGTCTTGATAAAACATCTATATGATGCAACCAGAAGGATTCATCATAAAGGGCCAAGAGCACATGTTGTGTAAGCTCAAGAAGTCCATTTATGGGCTTAAGCAAGTGTCTAGATATTAGAACATCGTTTTGGACCATGCAATCAAATCTTTTGGTTTTGAGCAATGTTCGGATGAGTCTTGTGTTTACAAAAAGCACAGCCGAAGCGTGATGGTATTCTAGGTATTGTATGTGGATAATATCTTACTTATTTGAAGCGATATATGAATATTATCTTCAGTGAGGGTACGGTTAACAAGTCAGTTCGATATAAAGGGCTTAGGAGAAGCCAGTCACATCCTTAGTATTAAGCTTATGCGAGATTGGAGAAATAGGATGTTGGGCTTATCCAAAGTACTTACGTCGATACAATTCTTGCCATAGTTAGTATACAAGATTCCAAGAAAGGGTTTCTCCCTTTTTAGTTATGGAATCATTCTATCCAAGATCAATGTCACAAGACACGTGATGAGATAGAAATGATGAGGGGAGTTCTTTATGCTTCGGCAGTAGGAAGCCTCATGTATGCTATATTGTGTACTAGACCAGACATATGCTTTACCATTGGTATGGTTAGCAGATATCAGTCTAATCTAGGAAAAGAACACTGGACTGCGGTAAAACATATACTTAAGTACTTTAAAAGGACTCAAGATTTTATGTTGGTTTACCAGGCAAACAGTCTAGTACATGTTGGATACACAGACAAGGATTTTTAGTCAGAAGTTAGGATTCTAGAAAGTCAACTTCAGGTTATGTGTTTACTCTAAAAGGTGGAGTCATTAGTTGGAGGAGTATCAAGCAGTCATGCATTGCTGACTCCACCATAAAAGTTGAATATGTGGCTGCTTTAGAAGCAGCTAAGGCAGCGATTTGGCTCAGGAACTTCCATATGAATCTAAATGTGGCACCTTCAGTGTTATAAGCTATTTCACTCTATTTTGATAATAGTGAAACGGTTGCGAACTCGAAAGAGCCGAGGATTCATAAGAAGGGAAAACACATAGAGTGTTTATATTGAGGGAATGGGAGTGAGATGCATAGCTTTGAGTCTACGTGGGAGATTATTAGAGTGATATTCTAAAAGCCATAATTTTCTTATTGGTTTGGATATGTTATAAACTTGGTTTTGCTATTTTAATGAGAATCTTTATGGGCAATGGTTGCATTATATTATTTATTTAAATATTGTGCATGTGTGTCTTTTATTCCATATAGTAGATGATTTTGTGTGTAGAGTATAGCTTACACATAGAAGTTCATATCATCAGTTCTTGTGAAATATAAGTTTAATGGTTTACGGTCTTAGATGGAATTGGACACCCATCAGTAGGATTGTAGCACAAGTTTTAGTAGTTTATCTTAACTACAAGAAAAGTTATAGTTTTAACTCGTTGTGTTAGTCCACTTTGTGTGTATTGAATAGGACCAGTTTAGGTTAATTGTTTTTACACTGACTATATAAAACAATTTAAAATTCCATAGTTATTATGATTACTTATACTCTTAATCTTGAAATAATTAATAAACATATATATGTAGTGTTTATTGTTTTGACTCATTAAGAGTGAGATTCATTTATGGATCAATAATCTTCGTGAAGTGGATGAAGATACTATATGTATGATGAATATTAATTATTGACAGAATCCATGTCCCGGTCTAGGGATTAATGATAGCCCCTTGAGAAACTTATAAGTTTTGATCATGTTAAACCCTGCAGGTGGATTATGTTAATGTGACATATCAAATAAGTTAAGTGGTAGGCTCAAGGATTAAGAAGTCATTTAAATATAATTGTCAATAATTTAATTTAAATGACGGTTATCTGTAATCTTAACGTGCGGAGAATAATAAGTATTTAATAATAAGGAGCTCGAAATATAATTTTGAGATAAGGATGGGAGTGCAACTATAATTCTTTAGTGGTGCGAATTATAATTTATGGAAGGAACTAATTCATAGTGGAATTAGGATTCCAACTTTCCATAGGAAGCCCAAACATTTATTTCTCCTTAAGGTCCCTATTGTAGCCTTATATATACGCCGGCCTTATCTCTTCTCATCATAATAATAATTCTCATGAGTTAGGGTTTGTTCTATTTAGAGAGGAGAAAATCTTGGTGATACCGTAGCCCACACTCAGTGCAAGATTTGATGGCGGAAGGAATACAATAGAAGATCTTTAGGTTTTTCGCATAGCAGTCGTAAATCAATCGTAACTTTTGATCGCACCGTTGAATCGGACTGATTTTTGGATATGTCGTTCGGAACGCAAAGTTACTTTTACAATGTAAAAAATCAAGACGATCAAAATTCGTTTCGGTGGCGAAAACAATCGATTTTTGCAGCCCAGCGAGAATTAAAAAATCTGACCAAATCGCAATCTGATACTTTCAAACCCTAGTTTCCTCATATGGATCCTCTACATGATCCACAAAGGTGAAATACCTTTATTCTTATACGGTTTTAGCAAAAGTTTTTTTTTTTTCAATCTATATCAGTACCTCTAAAGGTCACTTAGGCGACGTACTCTGTATGTCGCCCAAGTACACAAATACGTCGCCTAAGAAGTGGGCGACGTAGGCTACGTCGCCTAAGATACGTCGCTTAAACCGCGTCGCCTAAGATAATAGGCGACGTAGTTATTTTACTACGTCGCCTAAGAAATACCTCAGGCGACGTAGGTAAATGTATATGTCGCTCAAGTAAAATACCTTAGAGGACGTAGTTAAATACCTACGTCGCCCAAGTAAGATCTTAGGGGACGTAGTTAAATACGTACGTCGCTTAAGTAAGTACTTTAGGGGACGTAGGTAAATACCTACGTCGCCCAAATAATAACATTAGGCGACCTAAATAAATAACAACGTCACCCAAGTAAGTACGTATGGCAACCTAAGTAAATGCATACGTCGCCCAAGTAAGTGTCTGAGGGGACGTAGGTAAATAACTACGTCGCTCAAGTAAGTACCTTAGGGGACGTAGGTAAATTACCTACGTCGCCTAAGAAGTAACTAAGGGGACATAATTAATTACGTATGTTGCGCAAGTATTATCCGAGGGGACACAGGCATTTATATACGTCGCCCAAGTAGTAACTTAAGGGACGTACAATTATTTCTACGTCGCCTAAGTGTGAAAAAAATTAATTAAGAATTGCTTTCATTCTATGCAGCCCACACCTGCACATCTATACAAATAATCTGCGTTGGCAACCAATACAACATGTCCCAATCATTCATATTTTCATTATAACAGTTAATTATTCAATCACACAAAAAATAAATGTTCAAAAGGTATAAGATATAAAATGTAATATATATATATATATAACTGTTTTAAAAACTTCACATATATTAAAATGTTCAACAATATTAAACATTAAATTAAGGAGCAGAGTTATTGGAGCCATCGGATGGTGGAGCTCCCATACACATATGCCTCGCCATTTCTTCAAATTGCGTCTGTATCCTAGCCTCTCATGCCAACCGTTCCTTTTCTCGCTCCAAACGCTCTCTTTCGCGCTCGCGATCTTGCTGTTGAAGTCGCTCCTCCAAAGTCTTTGTTTTTGCCCTAAGTTGGGCCAACTCTTCCTCAACAACTTCATTTCTGGGCTTCTCCAATTGTGATGGACCCCTCCTCCTCGGTTGCTTGGAGACGCCACTGCCTAAGCCAGGAACTTTAGTCCCTCTCGAAGGACCAACCACCTTCTCCATGATGCCGATCTCAACATCAACATGGAGCCTCGGGAGCAGCGGGGTTATGACTGAGGCTGGCGAGGAACCGTCCAATGTATCCTCTATCGGAGGCATACTCTCCATCATAGAGGCAATCGCCTCATCACTAGCTTGTTGAACTTTCATCTGCAAAAAATAATAAATGTAATGAATTTATAGAACACAAATAATTTTATAAATAAATAAGCATCTATGTATATAGTAAAAATGCTAGAGTGAGAATGAATTTGTGTAAAATTGCCACATGTTCATTTTTATTATTTCCCCCCCTTAAAATTGGTTTACTCTAGCCCTATTCTCCAACTGTTCGTTAGCACGACGCAGTGCTTTATTAACAATCCCTCTATAACCAAACAGAAAGCCACTTTACCATCCATTTTCACAAACCTTCTACATTCCCATTATTGTATTAATTATGAATAATGCAACTTTAAACAACTTCTATGGCCATAAATCAAAGAGAAGAAACTTACCGTGACCTCAGGGATGAATTTCTTGTACACATCTACGTACGTCTTCGAGTGAGGAGCTTGCTCGCCTTTTTTCGCATTCTCCTCAGCCCAAATTACAAAGGGCTTGGCCCCTCCGCTATGGGACTTTTTGTTCGACGAGGCGCGAATCTGTTTCATTTGCTCGCTCCTTTTCTGCAAGATACATAAGATACAAAAAATTAGAATATTAGAATATATTAAATTGTATTTAAATTAAGTTAAACAATTTAAAATACCTGAAATTCAGGGTCCCTGAAATGGTGGCATAACCACTCCCACTCAGCAGGCCGATGTGCAAACTCAATAGGAATGGGCTCATCTCCTTTCTCCTGCTAGTCGGTGTGACAATACGACTTCCATTCCCTGAACCGGTTGGAGGCCTTTTCGTCTATCCAGACAATGAGCTCCTTACGCCTAGAATCGATATCGTAGCTCACCTACAAACCAAAATAGCAGAAAAAAACATTAGTAATGGAAAAAAAATTAACAAAAATAAAGAAAGTTATGTTACATAAGTGAAACTTACAGATAGGAACTCCAAAAGCTTCGTCCGCTCCGTCTCAGGAAGGTCATACCAAGAAGGATGAAGCATCGGACATCGGTCTTTTATATAAGCCGATAGGTCTGCCACGAATCGGGAGCGAACTGTACTCGACGGCCCCCTAACCGAATCATCATAGTTCATCGGAGTCCTGCCCTTTTCCTTGGTGATCACCGCTGTCTTCTTCCCGACTACAACTCCTCTCCTCTTATTACTTGAGGAGGTGCCTGCAGTACCTACATATTACAACAAGTATGTAAATTAATTAGTAAATTAAATAAAATTAATATAATTACAGTGTATAATTAAAGAATCTAATTAAAAACTTTACCTAGTTCGGTGCGCAGGTTGGTAGTAGCAAAGGTGCAGCGAATGCTGCGTATGGCAAGGCCGGTGGTCCCCGTGCTACCGGTCGTCGAATGATTGGAAGGGGTGGGCAGAACTAGCGGCAGCATCGGCGATTCTTGCTGCGAGCCCGATGGTTCGCTAGCATGCTGTGAAGGCTGTGACGCTTGCAAGGGCTGCTGCTGCCTCTGTAGAGCGAGGTGGAACTCATTGCACACCTCTTCACGGGACTTCTTCTTTGCTGCGTAATTTTTCGGAGGCATCCTGATATATACTACAAATTCGCAGCAACTGAAAACAAATTTAAAACAGATTTTCGCAGCAAAACAGATACACAACAGCAGCAGTAACAGATACATAGCAGCAGCAATAACATATACACAATAGCAGCAATAACAGATACACAGAATGTTAAACAATATTAAAAAATACAAACCCCTTTCATACGAACCCATAATGTTAAAAGGAACTCTGCAATAGAGTGAATTTGGTTTTAAAATATATGAAATATTTCCCAGAAAATATTTTTTTCCAAGAAAATGAAAAAAAAAAAATTCCCAGAAAATGAAAAAAAACAAATTTCCCAGAAAATTAACGTACTCTCATTCAAACTCAAACTCTGCTTTTACAAAAGAAACCTACTATGGGGTACACAGCAGCAAATTTGGAAGGGGTACACAGTAGCAAATCAAACAAATCAATCTGAGAATTAAGTAAATGCAAACTATGTAAATGGAGAAGAAAATCTGAATGTGGGGCGGTGGGTCTTACCTCGAGCGGAAGAGGAGCCTGAAGGAGGGCGGTGGTCTGCGGTGTTCTTACCCAAAAAACTTGACTACTTGTTTGGCTTCTTTCTCTGTGACGTGTGTTTTTTGTGTTAGGGAGGGAAGATATTTAGCTGGAGTGAGGAGAAAGGAACAGGAAGTGAGGCAGGATTAAACGGTTGAAAACATAATTTAATGGGTTTGTTTTAAATTTGATTAATATAAACTAAAGGATTAGTAGGCCTGGTGTCACCTTGGTGGGAATTCGGTGGAGGGAAGATTTGCCTTTTTCACTGTGCTTTTTTTTGAGAAAATGGTGTTATTCCTTTGATGGGTTTGCAGTGCTTTTGGGGTATATAATCATGGCTAGTGAAAGCTAATCTACATAAAGATTAGGTTTAAATAAATCCTTACTACGTGTAAAGCTTAATAAAGGAGTAATTAAAGGCATAAATTGATACCTTAGATTATGATAAATAATATGGTGAGTTTGGTTCTCTCTTCCTATTCAGCATACGCAAAATAAATTTCATAAATAAAATATACTTTCACAAATAATGAAATATTAATTTCAAATACAATCATATTCTTGTATGTTTAAAAATTTGAATAATTTGAATAATAAGCATAATTAATTAAAGAAAATACTAATCATGCATTTTATTTGGAGGGATAACTCTGCTGGAGGAGTAATAATGGTCTACAATACTCCTACCATCATTAGTTAACTTCGTTTGACCATTTGGTCAAAAAAAGAAAAAGGCACAAAAGTACCCACTATACTAGAAAACAAGAAAATTCACACACAAACATACAAAATTTATTCACACTCACAGGTGTAAAGTGATCATTTGTGATATGTTCAATATTTTAGAAAAAAAATGAACTTAAAATAGAAGTAACTTATAAATATTTTAAAGTTGACATTTAAAAAAATTATAGGCGACCTAATCAAATTGCCTTTTAAAAATATTGTTCACGTAGACAACTATTTTTACGTATTTTATTATTTACATTTGAACAGGTCACGTATAAAAGTAAAAATTAATTATTGTTTTATACTCCAATCTTTTACTTGAACCATTTTAAAATAAATTTGGCCTCATCCGGTCTTTTTCACATTTTTTATAAGTCCAGTTTCAAACTTAACAATTATTTGTCCACACAAAAAACGAATATTTTATATGATGCCTTTTATACATTTATCTTTTAGTTGATCAAAATTGTTTTACAGTACCGTGAAAAATGTATTTGTCAATGCAATAAATTACGAAAACCTAATTTTCAGAATTAATTTGAAATGGGTTTGCACAAAAAGATTTCAAATTAATTGGTTATACGAAATTCTTTACTTTCTGCCCCATTAGCTATAGTTTTAGATTTAGTCAACATTTTTTTACGTGACCAATATCAAACATATGAAATAAACTGCGTAAGAAATATTTCTAGCCGTGCTTGTAACTCTTCCACCTTTTGTTCAAAAGAAGCAAGGAGACTAGTACAGCCTCTAATGGGATTCTCAATCCTCGCCGTGTCTTCAAGAAGATACGAACTAAGAACCTCGAGAAGTTGATCTTCGGGAACATCTTACAAAAAAGATGCAACGTTCTTCACCCCAAAAACAGTGAAGATTGTATGATAGTCCTGGCGATCAATTACATTTGGAAAAATTCTAACATTTTCACAAGATAGAGGACATCTCTTGTGGCTATAAGCACAAGCCACACATGGATGACCTGTAAAACGGTGAGTGTTCGACATTATTTTGGTTTACTTTTGGCGTTGGAAAAAATGGATGGTGATGGAAGAAATGGGTTGGGTCTCGAGGAAGATGAAGAAGGAGAGTGAGATGAAGAGGAAGATGAAGAGGGAGAGTGGGATGAAGAGGAAGATGAAGAGGGATGGGAAGATAGTCCAAAAAGGAGAGAGAGAAAGGAGCCTCCGAAAACAGGGAAAGTAGTCTTAAAATACAGTCCAAAACAGTGCAAAAATATTCCAAAAAGCAGTCCTAAATATAGTGTAATAATTAATATTAAAATCGAGATGACATATTCTTAGGCGGCATAGAAACTATACATACGTCGCCTAAGATTTATCTTAGGCAACATAAGTTCAAAGGATACGTCGCCTAAGAATTTCTAGGGTGACATAGGATTTACGTACGTCTCCTAAGAAATTCTAAGGCAACGGAGGATATACCTACGTCGCCTAAGATTTTATAGGGCGACGGAGGACATATGTACGTCGCCTAAGAAAATTTATAGGGCGACGTAATATATACCCACGTCGCCTAAGATTTTAAAGGGCGACGGATGATATGCCGACGTCGCCCAAGAAATTTATAGGGCAACGTAAGTATTACCCACGTCGCCTAAGATTTTATAGGGCGACGGATGATATGCCTACGTCGCCCAAGAAATTTATAAGGCAACGTAAGTATTATTACGTCACCCAAAAGTTTCTTAGGCGACGTATGTATATCCTACGTCGCCCAAGAAATTCTTGGGCAACGTAAGTATATCATACGTCGCCTTAGAATTTCTTGGGCATCGTAAGTATTATTACGTCGCCTAGGTTATTCTTAGGCGACGTAGGCTATTGCTTACGTCGCCCAAGGGACATATTGGTGTAGTGTATGCAATATCAAACGATCCTGTATTTATGTCTCTATCAGAAGGATTGTCACGTGACATTCCTCCATAGAGGGCAAATGTTGCGCTATATTTGGCCATATGTTACGCGTCATACGGATGAAGTGACCCTTTTGACAGAATGATTTGTCAGAAAGTGGTTGGTCTATGTTTGGGGAACTTGTTGTGTGATATATAAGAGATTGTCGCAAGATATATTGGTTTGTCGTGTGATAATCCACCTTAAAAGCAGGTTTGTTTGGCCAACAAACCCCCCGGAGTAGTTTCGGGTGTTCAGGTGGGGCCCAGACTCCAAAATCGTGCTTTTTCGATAGTCATTTTTAGGATTCTTGCGGGGGTCACGGATTGGAGTGTCTACAGACCCTCTCGACTCAAGCTCCTTGCTTGCAAGGATTTGAGGCGACTGGAAGAGACCATGATCCATAACTCCCGCAAGAACTCTAAGAGAGTGCGCGTATGCAGAAGTGTTTGTGAGTGCCTCCAGAGAAGGCTTGTGATTGGTTTGCCTCCAGAGAGGGCTTATGCCGTATAAGGACTTACCCTGCCTCTGAAGAGGACTTTTGTTACCTCATTGCCTCTCTGAAGGGCTTGACTTGCTCTACTTGCCTCAGATGGGAGGACTACGATTGCTCTATTGTCTATTTGGGAAGGCTTGATTTTCTCCACTTGCCTCAAATGAGAGGACTACCATTACTCCACTACCTCTATGGAAGGACGTGATCTGCTCCACTTGCCTTAAATGGGAGGACTACCATTGCTCCACTGACTCTTTGGGAGGACTTGATTTGCTCCACTTACCTCAGATGGGAGGACTATCATTGCTCCACTGCCTATCTAGGAGGACTTAATTTTCTCCACTTGCCTCAGATGGGAGGACTACCATTTATCCACTACTTCTCTGGGAGGGCTTGTATCTATAAAAAGGAAAGAACAAAAGCTGCCTCCGGGGAAGGCTTTATGAGGGCTTTGCCTTTAGCGAGGGTTTGTGCTTGTGATTTGCCTCTAAGAGGGCTTAGTGTTTTTGCCTGTAAAAAGGACTTACACTCCCTCTGAAGAGGGGTTTGTTCGATCTGTCTTGGTGAAAATGGGTTCTTAGTGTCTTTCTTCGACTGCTAGAGTGAGAGAGAAAGAAATTTATGTGGGTGAAGGGAACTCATCGGGAGTTATTCATACTCAAGTTTCCAGTCCTCTGGGGAATTAATTTTTTTGCCTTAGTCTATTACTTTATTTCCTAAACGAGGTGCCTTTTAGAAGAAGTTGTTTTTTGGACCTTTATATCTCTTTATAAGAATGATGATTCAATCTTTTTCTTGTTTCCAAGTTGTTTCTTGTTTATCGTGCTGAAAAGAAAATTCATTTTGAAAGGAATCTCTCATCTCTTTTGACATTGGCTTTTCTGAGGCGTTTTATGGGTCCACATCGTTTTCTATTTTTTGATGTCCTTATTTCTCCCTCGACCGGGGAAGCTTTTCCTAGTCTTTTCTATTTTTGGCTAGGGGCTTCTTCTCCCATTTGGCATGATCAGGAGCCTTACTCACCCAAGACAAAGCCCTGAGCAGGTTTGGCCTAGCTGTCACTCTTGGTGTGCCTCTCCGTGCCACTCTATTCATTTCTATTTCTCTCACTCGCTCAGGGTGCTTATGCGGAATTTTTCTATTTTCTACTATTTCAATTTTTTCTATTCCCGTCTTATTCTGATATTTTCTTATTCTCATTGATGGTCTCAGTCCTTTGAGGAAAACATAGATTCCTGTAGCGGATAGATTTTGCTCTTGCGATTCCCCTGGAGAAACAACTTGGAAATTTCGCTTTTGATATTCATCTCTAGTGCGTGGTTTTTTATACAAATGTCAAGAAAACTATTATTATTTTTTCTTCTAAGGTACCCCTGTGGGAGATAAAAAAAATGAGAAAAAAAGCCAAAAAAAAATCATGGGGAGGGGTATTGTGTCGCGCGACACTTCGGTGGGAAGCCTTTTGTCGCGCGACAAACATATTCAGTATATAAACCTCTTGTTGAGCTCATTTCACCTCGTCCACTCCTTTCTCTTTCTCTCTTTAGCCCTCTCTCTTCTCTTTTCTCTCTAGCGCAGCAGCCTTGCCGCTTTAGGTTTTCTACCGACTTTTCGACCTATTTCTCACTTATATCATGGATCATGCTTACAGAGGTTAGCCAAATCGATTGGAGGGTGACCAGGATGAGGTCACATTTACGGATGCCCTGGGGGTCCTACACTGTAGCCCTCATCACAATGACTGGGCTGATATTGACTGGTACGAGGATGATGGAATGGACTGCGGCTGCGCGGTGGTGTACCGGGATGTGACTCGGGTTATTCCCGTTGTTCCATGGCTACTCATGGAGCCAGTCTCTCACGAGATCTGTCGTCGGCACTTGGTAGATTTTTTCGAGATCATTCATTTTTTGTATTTATACATATTCATATTTATCTTTTGTAAAAAGTTATCTTCGCCATTTCCTGCATGTTTTAAATAATCTGTAGTTTAGTACATATGTTTGTCTTGATAATAATATCCGATTTAAAGAACACATACTATAACCTGTATAACTCTCATAATTACACCAAAGTACCCTCAGGTTTTGGAAATTACATAATTTACACTTATAACCCATATAACCCTCATAATTACACAAAAGTACCCTCAGGTTTTCGAAATTACATAATTTACCCCTATAACTCATATAACCCTTATAATTACACCAAAGTACCCTAAGATTTTGGAAATTACATAATTTACCCTTATAACTCTCATAATTACACCAAAGTACTCTGAGTTTTTGAAAATTACATAATTTACCCTTATAACTCTCATATTGACACCAAAGTACCCCCCGGTTTTGGAAATTACATAATTTACCCCTATAACCCATATAAACCTCATAATTACACCAAAGTATCCTCAAGTTTTGGAAATTACATAATTTACCCTTATAACCCTAATAACTCTCATAATTACACCAAAGTACCATCAGGTTTTGGAAATTACATAATTTATCCCTACAACCCATATAACTCTCACAATTACATCAAAGTACCCTCAGGTTTTAAAAATTACATAATTTACCCTCATAACCCATATAACTCTCATAATTACACCAAAGTACCCTCAGGTTTTGGAAATTACATAATTTACCCTTATAACTCTCATATTTACACCAAAGTACCCTCAGATTTTGGAAGTACATAATTTACCCTTATAACCCTTATAACTTTCATAATTACACCAAATTACCCTTAGGTTTTGGAAATTAAATAATTTACCCTTATAACCCTCATAATTACTTATATATGTACATATTTGTTTATTGTTTGTAGTGGATTAGCCGAGGTTGGGGTTCTCCCAACACCATTTTTGTTGAGTGGCAACAGGCACCGGTCTCTGTACAGGAGTTGCTCTTTGCGACCCCTTTTGGTAGTATTCTTGACGCATTACTAGAGATGGTATCGAGGGCGATAGTTTTGGTGTCGGCCCTTGCGATTCATTGGTGGGACACTACACATACGTTCCATTGGAACTCCGTGGCCAATGAAACAATACAAACCATACCATCAAGAACTCTGGGGCCAAGTCCGATTGTAAACTGCCAAAGGACCACACCATCCGATCCTTGTCAAAATGCTTCATTATTATTTCAAAGTCAATCTTCATCTTCCTATAGTCGGATTCCTTGATTTACCAATTCGGCAAAGGCTTTCCAGTATTGATTTACCAATTTGGCAAAGGCTAATATTGTGCATCTCTAAGGAAGAGACCTTTTGGGTTTGGTTGCCTCTGGCTTTGATGGTTTTGTCTGTTTTTTTTACCTCTTCGGTTTGGCTTTTTTGGCTAATCCAGTGGGCTTGCGCTACGGGGTTGGTATCATTTGTTTTGATACAGCCGCAACTTTCTTTGTTGGTGGTGATCTCAATGGTATACGTCTTTTTCTCAATATAGATAATGGCAGTGTCACGGCTGCTTGTAAAGGCCTCCTCCTCGCCACGGACTAGAGTATCATTTTTTGGTACCATTCTGATTTTCATCAAAATAAATTAGTTCAGTAAAAAAAGAAGCTACATATGCAGTTAGGATTACTGCCAGGTAATCAGGATTACTAGGGGCAGTAATACAAATTTACTGGGGCCAGTGATCCAAATTACTGGGGCCAATAATAGATTCCTGGGCCCAGTAATCAGGATTACTGGCCCTAGTAATTTGGATTCTTGGCCCTAATAATCCTGATTACTGGCCCCAATAACCTAAATTACTGGCCAGTAATAGATTAGTGGCCTCAGTAATCAAAATTATTCACAATCATGTACACTGTTATTCATAATCATTTACACCAGAATTGCAGCAAAATAAATGTGTTTACTAAGGAGACAAGATTATATAATTACGAGGGTAACTGGCCCCATCAGTAATCCAACCTAGTTTTTATTAACGTTGTACCAATAAAAACTGAACAGCAACCGCATGTCAAGTTAGATACTAAATTTCAATGAACAGAAACAAATATATAAGGTTCATTTATTTTTTTAACCCTAAATTTCAAAATTTGATCATAATCGCGACATGTGTTCATCAAATAAAATCTTCTTACTGATTAAAAATAGTTTTTGATCGACATTATGGTCGTCCAAAAAAATGTGCGAAACAGAGCACAAAAAAAATAAAACGAGAGAGAAAGAGTGTGAGAGTTAAATTTACATAGATGGGATGAGCAAAATAGTTGATGAAAATGGCAGTAGTTAGAGAGTGTTTTCCTGTTTAGTAGAGCGAGAGTTAGAGAGAAAGAGAGCTTCGTCGTGATTAGTGGACTTCGAAAATGGCGGTAATGGTTAGGTGGGGACCGCAGAGAGTGAAGAGTTTTTCTGAAAAGCGATTATTTGTTGTGGAATGGCACCGGGTATAAATAAGAGGAATATCTAGGGATATTTCAAAAGAGATGGGTGAAAAGAGTTAATGGTAAAGTTTTAGCCGTGTATGAGTTAGCGGGCATAAATTGGGCTAGGTTATAGTTATGGGTCATTCCCCCAAAATTAATTAAAAATTAACATTTAAAATCTACTAATCAAGATCAATTAAACAAGATCCATCATCACTACAGAATTATTTTTTAAAAAATAAATTAATGAGTAACATTGAAAGACGTATTTTATTTGTTCGTATATTGTTGGTCATTTCAGTCTGTCGTTTTTAGTAATGTTAACGGTACATCAATCAATTTTTTGGATTATTTTCAAATTTGGGGATTATTTTCAAATCATATTAACAGACGTCGTTGAATTATTTTCACATACTAATTCATCACACATTACTCATTTTTATTTTATTATCAAATTTTATTTATTTTAGCGTGCCGAATGGCACGGGTATACCTTAGTCTATATTATTGTTGGTGCTAAAATCTAGAAGGGTATTTTAGACCACACAATCAATGATTGTGTAAAAATGATTGGAGTAATAAATGCCTCTTCTGTGGAACGGAGCTAGGAGCTCGGGTATGTTGGGCGAGCCTAGTGGATATGTTGGGCAGCTTACACAATCCATTTTTTAAGTTACATCTACAAATAAAAGGGCAGACAAAGGCGGCTTCATACACTCTCTTCCTTTTTTATGTTTTTCCTACCGAATACATTTCTTGGAAAAGATTAGGGGTGGCAATTCAGACTTTGAATTGTGTTTTTGTCGAAAAGATTAGGGGTGGTAATTCAGGTTTTGAGTTGTGTTTTTTTATGTGTTTTGATTCACCACTGTGAGAATCCGTGCTTTCGACGCCGACTCCTGTGAGTGGCGATTCCTCCGATTTTTGGTTTATTTGAAAAACAGTTCGTTTTATTATGAGAAATGAGTGATGATTTGTAAAGAAAATAAGAGTCGCTAGTTTGTTTTACTAAACAAACAAAAGTCTGTGTAAAGGAGGAACATTTATGGATTAAACGACCTCTCAAACACGATTAGTGCAAAACCAGTTAATTTGAAGGTTCGGGTATTAAGTTATAAATCGGGAAGGTGTTAGGTACCTAATTCGCCCTTTCGATCTCTAAGTAGGATATGCGTGTATTTATAATTCAAAATTCGCATGCTTATTGATGTTATTGCGTATCGGTCCGAAATTTCAAGAAAACGAGATTTTAGGGTAGGGATGGAAAACATGGACTTCATACTTTGCCATTGATTATGACAATCAGTTTGTGTGTGTGTTCTGCAAAATGATGTTTGATAATTATAGATAGCAAAAGAGGTACTTTTGGTAAAGTTCAGGACTTTTCGGAAGCTAATTTGATTTGGAATCAGATATCCGGTAATCCTTGAGATTCATTCGTCAATATTGTACCATAATTTAATTACTTAAACCGGCATTGACGAATCCAGTACTTTCATATTGGATATTTAGGTAAGCACTACAATATATAGATGACTCTTTAATAACCCTCACAAGGAAGCTTTCAACTCTCTCTAACTCCTTCTGAAGTTATAGATCAAAAATGGGGGAGGATAATGCTTAAAATGGTGTAAAAATGACCAAAACTGACTTTTTGGTATACCATGATCGATCATGGTCTCCCCTATGATCGATCATGAAAGGGAAAATAGTCCACTGCCAGCATTGGCATTTTTTGGATCTGGAGCACTATTCGTAATTCTATTATAACTTTTCACTCGGAACTCTAATTTGGGTGATCTTTATGTCTACGAAAAGATGATTCAATGATATACAACTTCACAAGAGGAAGTTTTCCCAAATTATGGATGGATTAATTCCAGAAATTCGTAGAAGACAATAGTCTGCCATCGAGTTACGATACGATCAAAATTTGTTAATCGTCTTACTTCGCACACTGTTTTGACCAACGAGGAGCATGAATTGACTTTCGATCAAAACATGAAAATTGTAGAATGGATTAAAACATAAATACAAACAATGACTTAATCGGATAAGAAACAAAGAAGTTATGATGTCTCAAAGTTAGCTAAAATCAAGTAATCACGTAAAACTAAAACGCACGATTTACAAGCCGATATCAACTCGGATCATCTAAATTGCGAAGCAATCACTTACACAAATGCAAGTATACTATTATAACTAGAATGAAGCGCTATAATAGTACGATTCTCCATAAATCAAGATTTCACCACTCGAGATGAAATTAGCGAACAAATTAGAGTAATTGCAGTAAAACAAATGAATGGGTATTATAATAACTAACATGGGCGTACTCATGACTGTCTAATATTTTATTTATTGTTTATTCAGATGGCCTACCCAACTCAACTCGAATTTTCATTATGGACTCAGAAGGACTTAAGTATCATCAGTGAGTTTTTGATGTAGAAACTGCTTTTGTGGCCAAAGAATACTTTGCCACACTTGTTGACCCCAACGACCCCACATATAAAGGACTGTCGGACAAAGTGAAAGTAATTGCATTAATGTTTCTTAGGAGACATATTGATCCTAACCTATGCTAGGAGTACCTTCAGTTGAAGACACCTAAAGAACTATGAGATGAACTTAAGGGACGTTTTGGGGATATTCATAACACTTTGTCTCAGACCGTTCAGTGAAATGAAATCCGCTATCTTGACTATAGAAGGGTAAATGACTTCAACAAGGACATATACTTATCAAAGTAGAACAGCTAATTAGTAATCACTTGTTCGGTTAGATATATATGTAATACATTTATTTTGTTTTCTTCCAAAATTTGGGATGAATTGAATGAGGGGGAAAGCAAACTGTATTGATAAATTATTTACACTATTTTGAAGTTACATATATGTAACTAAATAAAGGAAATATATTTACACATAACAACAATATATAATATGCTAGAGATTGATGCTCTTGTAAAATATATTCGGGTTCAAATGGTCATGAAAAAATTAATCTAAAAATTAGTTATACAATACTATAATAGTACTAACATTTAATCATGTTATTATCGATGGTTATATATGTAAATATCAAAAATATACAATTAGTAATAATACTCCGTCCCATATTGACGTTAAGAAATGCTACCTTAAAACTAAAATGGTTATTGCAAAATGATTAGTACTTAAGTAATTATTTGCATATGATGTGTTATATTACTATAAATTTATCTTTTACAACACATGCACTTTGTTTAGGGTTATATGCTTACACTATAAGCAGTGGCTAGAATTTCAACTAAATGAGGATGAAATCTAAAGCACACCAAATTATATTTAAAGCCTTAAAATTTAAATGCAAACGTAATAGTATTAGCCCCCAGGGCGTAGCGCAGATGACCGAGGGGACCGACCTTGGGGCCTTCCAGCAACACGTATTGTCAGTGGGTCGATACCCCACAGAAGCACAAGTCCTTATTCAAATACTCAGCAAGTCTTAGGGCGGGATTGTGAAGTCATGGTTTACACTTTGGTTTAGGTTCAAAGGGTAGGCTAGAATGGTTCCTTGCTACCAAAAAATAAAATAAAATATAATAGCATTAATAATAATAATAGTTTATATAACTCAAATAGCAAATGATAACAATTATGTAAAATTACAATAACATTATATGGTTTTTCATATTTTGGAAGTATTGCAACTCTTGCTCTTTGTCAATGTTATTGAAAATTTCTTGTTTAATGCATGTCACCAAATAATCAATCATAAATTCATCTCCCATTCAGTTGCGTGGTGCACCCTTGATCATATTTATTGCCGAGAAAACTCCTTCAACACTTGTCGTTGCAACATGTAAAGTAGGGCCAACTTGACAAGCAAATACACCAATGAATCACCAATATGTTTGGCGATTTTAACCATTTTTTGAGCAAGCTCCCCTATATATATATATTGTCAAAAAAATATCCCATATATAATTATAAAAAAAAAAAATCAAAACCAAGTGGGTGCGCGCTCGCCCCTAGTTGCTCCTACATGGCTCCGCCCATGACTATAAGTATTACGTACGAAGGAAGTATGCAATTAATGCCTCCATCAATTTCCTATAGTTACTGCTACACCCTATGACGTATCATTTTATTTGTCTTTGTGATGATATTATATACGATTATTAACCATATTTTCAATTTTATAAAACACTGGCATGTGCATCACATGGGTAGCAGGCTAGTTATTTATATTTTTGTATATGTACAATTAATGTTGTACATGTGCAATTAATTTGTTTCTCTAAGTGTTCCAGCTAGAAGAAGATTTGGCTCCGCACCTAGCTTCTTACCCAATCTTTTATACAAATTGATGCGTCACTAGACAAATTAAATAATTTTAAATAGTTCGATTCATAAATTAGAGAAACAAACCTTGTCTTTGCCTCCGAGAGACTGGGGTGGTGGCGGCGGCGACTTTAATGCTAGCTCTGCACCAACACCAAATCAGTAAATCATGTTGTTCACAAGCATGTGTTTGTATATGGATCTCTGTTTATCCCGTGGTTTGGAATGAGAGCAAAGAGAGAGATAGAAAAGAGACAAAGAGCATTCGTGGGCTGGTGGCACTTACTACGGCAGAGGGCGGCGGTGGCGGTTCCGGCTATTTGATTGAAGAGAAAGAGTGAAAGAGGGAGAGGTGGGTATGGAGATGAGAGAGGTAGGAGAGAGATGTGGGCAAGAGAGGGGAGAGAGAAAAATTGTTGGGTTTGTAGCTGATTAAGATGTCACATCGACATGACCTCAATGTGTGTCCCTATATAGTGTCAATGTAGAGGGACTTTTTTTTTGGGCAAGTAGGATCATATCCTTTGAAAAGGCGAAAATTAATTTTGTACATGTACCTTTAATTTGTCTTTCCAAGAGTTCTACCTAGAAGTAGATTTTTGGCTCCACGACCCTTCTTACCTAATCTTTTATATATATAAATTGATGTGTCACTATACTAATTAAATAATTTTAAATAGTTCAATTTGTATATTAGAAAAGAATTACTTAGGAAATCTATAAATTAACCAAATAATAAAATTATAATTATTTGGAATTGCAATTATTTGAAATGGTAATTCTATATAATTTCAATTCTAATTGAATTCCAATAGCATGACACTCGCATATATATTAATGTAATTGAAATATATTAAACATCTGAGTCACTCCATTTCACTTTAATTCTCATATATATCATTTTGATAACTAATTTAATGGCTCGAAAATCCTTTGAGGTTTAAGTATTGATCTACAATTATCTTATTAATTGTTTTCTGAAATCAATTGTCTTAGTACCTAATTAAGTAATTAATGCTATAATCGATCAATGTCTTATTTTTTTTTCTTAAAAAATATAATAATTAGTGCTATAATTAAGATGGTCATTTCCATTATTCACGTTCCAAGTTACCATATTAATGCTAGTATGTTACCAATTAACTATATATTTTTAGTCAAGAATTTTTCTGAGAGGATAGATTACACCAAAGTAATTCATTCAATATATCATTCATCAATGTGTTTCGTTGGGGGTGAAAATTTCCATATTTGATTTGATTTTAATAGGGGAAGATCAAAATTATTCCAGTACGTAGTATATATATAATCATATCCTAGCTAATAATTGAATTTTTAAAAAGGGCGAAAATTGGGTTAGACAAAAATAAAACTATATTATAAAAAATCCTCCCATTAATATACTTATTAAATTAAGTAGAATAACGAATTAATAATCACTCGTTCGTTCGTTTACGCATATGAGAGAGAATTAAAAACACAAGAAATTAAGTAATAGGAGAGATGTCAATCTTGTATTCATTTATTTTATTTTTTTCTAAAATTTGGGATGAATGAGAGGAAAAATAAGCCGTGTTAATAAAGTAGCTACACAATTTAAAAATTATATGTAAACTAAATATATATAAAGTGAAAAAGATTAATCACATTTTTATTTTCCTTTTTCAAATAAGAATCGTTTCATTCGTTTTTTTACGATTTGTTAACCGACAGAATAATAGGAGAGAAAAAGTGAATATATAGGAGATTGAGTAAATAAAAGAAGGAACTATATAAATCTTTCAAGATCCCAAAGAAAGAGAGAAAATAATTAGACAGATGAGATATACAATATACGTAAAATATAATAAGTATATTAAAAAAATTATTTAATTAATAATGATATTAGCTAATCGACATAACAAATAAAACTATTATTTTTAAAAATATTATTCTTAATTTTTAAGAGGGTTACTAAAAGGAATAATGTATTGTCTACTACTCATCCACCTCTATATATATAGACAACATGCATCTAGCCTCGTCATATCTTCTTCTTAATTAAAGCTCTTCTCCCTCTCCTAGAAATGTCTCCCTACTTGCCATTTTTCTTCTTGATTCTTGTCTCTATTAAATTTTCTCTCTTTCTCCGAATCAGGAGGAAAAGCTGATATCACAGTCAGAACATGCTCTAACAGAACCGCCCCGGCAACTGATCTCGACTCGTTTAACGAGAATTTTATATTGGCCGTCTCCGTTGCTTTTACTCGCGCTCAATTCCTAGGCTACGGATTTGACGTCGCAGGAGACATAAAAAACTCTTCGAGTCCAGTTGTCTACGCTTACGGGGATTGTTTCAAAGGCGTGAGTACTAATGATTGTACAAATTGGCTAGAAGCCGCGCGCGACTATGTTCAGTTGTGCCCGTTTTTAGTCAACGGTACGCGAGGCGGCCTCGTTTTCATAGGTCCGAGTTTCCTTCGATATGACGATCACGACTTTCGAACTGAAACCTTGTCGTCCACGGTGGGCGATAAAAGCAGCCTCGTTAGCGAATGCGGCAATGAGACTGCTTCTCCTGGATTTCGAGACATGGCTGATGAATTCCTCAAAAAGATGAGCTTGGAAGCCCCAAAGAACGAAGGGTTTTATTTCGGGAATGTCAATCAGGCAATTTACGGGGTTGCTCGTTGTTTTGAGTACGTCAATATAACAGAATGTGAGCGTTGTTTGAGTAGCGCAGCTTCTAAAAGTAGGGAGTGCCTTTCTAAAAGTGAAGGAGCTGTGGTTAACAATGGATGCTTCATAAAATACGCGAGTAAATACCATCAATGGCCACTAAACTATTGTCAAATTCTACCAGTAGTCACTGAACTTAATTTTGTTACACTTTGACCATTGAACTTTTAAAACGTACCATCAATGGCCACTCCGTTAAATCTCACTGTTAATTTTTGGCGGGAATCATTATTACTTGAGATATTAGGGGTATTTTGGTCTTTTTTGTTTTTTTTTCTCTTTTCTCTTTTCTTTTCTTTTCTTTTCTTTCTTCTTCCTTCATCCTTCTGCCGTACTTCTCCTTCTTCGCCATTCTTCTTCTTCTTCTTCTTTGCCTTTCCCTCTTTAACAAAATCAAAGAACAAAAAAATACACCAAATCATTTTGATTCTTTCTTTCTTTTCCCTTTTTTTTCTTGCTTTCTTCTCCCTTTTTTTCCTTTTTTTCTTCTCCTTCTTCTTCCTCTTCCGACCTGCTTCTTCTCTTTCTTCCGAGCTATTGCTAATTTTCAGAGCTACTGCAAAAATTTATCTTCCTCTTCCACAGCCACAGCCACCTACGATGCGAAAATATTATTTCTCATTGCCATCGCACAGCCACCTACGATGCACCCCCCTCTCATCGCCGCCGCCACCACGGACGACGCTGTCCATCTTCAATTCTCATAAGGTACCAATTAACCCCAATTTAAACCATCCAAAACACACATAATAAGCCTCTCTATAAGCCACAAAACAACTCAAAAGATCAAATTGAAATTGAACACCCCTTAATTAAATTCTCACCTTACCCCCATTAAACCATCCAAAATCCCTCTGTGGATCCTCGGCGAATTTGACCGGAGCTTCAATTTGGCTAACAAACTCACTGAATATCTTGGATTCGGTGATGATGGAAAAAAGATGTGGTTCTGGTGGTGAACAGTAGTGGCTGGGAGTTGAGGAAGGTTGGGGAAGAAGAAGAAGAAGAAAGAAAAGGCGGAAGAAGGAGGAAGAAGAAGAAGAAGGGCGGAAGAAGAAGAAGAAGAAGAAGAAGAAGAAGAAGAAGAAGAAGAAAGCGGAAGGAAGAGGAAGGAGGAAGAAGAACGGTGGAAGGACGGAAGAAAGAAAAGAAAAGAAAAGAGAAAATAGAAAATAGAAAAAAATAAATGGAATTTGACTAAAATGCCCTTAAATTTTCACGTGTTAACGATTTCGTCAAAAATTAACGGTGAGATTTAACGGAGTGGCCAATGGTAGTACGTTTTAAAAGTTTAATGGTCAAAGTGTAACAAAATTAAGTTCAGTGACTACTGGTAAAATTTGACAATAGTTAAGTGGCCATTGATGGTATTTACTCTAAAATACGCACCTTACGACCTCTCAAGAAGGGGATGATCGATATGATGTGCATGTGGTCTTTTGTCAATTTACTTTTACTACTTTTTCAAGCAAGATTTCAAGTATTTCAGTATCGACAAATAATATATTTTTATGTCATGTACCGTACCCATGAAATCAAAGCCATTATTATAAAGAGATTTTATATGGTGTAGTTTGTAGAGTAAAGCAGTTATTGAAGTACAATCCTAAAATTCAAATCAAGGAATAAAAAGGTACAAAAACGTACTTGGAGTCTTGGAGAGGCTAAAATTGCATTGTTTGAACGTGTAGCAATCAACTATGATTTATTCTAGTTTGTATTTAAATAGAAGTATGATCCACGAAAATAAGCATCGAGTTGCATATTTTCAAAAATACTAGAATTTAAAATAATAAAAAAAAATTAAAGATTTTTTATGATATATATGTTACTGTGCCAAATTCTGTGACGTATACTACATACATGTCACGTTTGTGAACCACATCCTTCAATGTTGATGGTTTGTAGAGTAAATTTTCAGCAATATATCAATTTAATTATCCAATGCATAAATTTTTGGATTGCCAAAATAATTGTTTTCAGCAATATATCAATTTAATTATCCAATGCATGAATTTTCGGATTGCCAAAATAATTGTCATAGTTTACAATTATTGATGGTTTGTAGAGTAAATTTTCAGCAATATATCAATTTAATTATCCAATGCATGAATTTTTGGATTGCCAAAATAATTGTCATAGTTTACAATTATCTTTTTTTTTGTGCCGATGAATTAATGTTTTCATATTTGAGTTGTTTTAATTGTTCGTAGTCAAAGTTATTAAAATAGGCGGGAATCCTCTTGTTTATTTTCCTGATCCTTCTACGAAACAACATTTTATATACAATTAATCAAATTATAATATTAACGTCTACGAGTATCCAACTCATGAATGAGGATATTAATAATGAAACAAGATCATAGGCATAAATAGATTTGGTATCATCCTAACAATTATGATTTTGATATTCCAACGTATAAAATAAAAAGAAAAAAAAATAGATTTTGAAATTATAAAGAGTGGGGAGAAAATTGTGTCAAATTAAGATTGTGTAATCATACTTCCCAAAAGGAAAAAATAAAATTGTATAAGGATAATAATATAAGCACTCCAAAGAAGTACTCTAACACTCTAAAATTATCTTTAATTAATGATAATCCCAACATGCAATTAAAATTTATAAATTCCAAAGAACAGGGAGAAAATTGGGTCAAAATTTAGATAATCATACTTCTAAAAAAAATAGAAAGAAAACTATAAACTAATATTTCGAAAGACTCGTTTAATTAGACATAAATTCTGAATGGAAAGCACAATAGCAGGAAATTTCAATTTATTCTATTATTTTAGTTTCTTTTTTTGGACATATGAAATCTCATAATTAGCTTGAAATACTGCATATCAATTTCTTTAATAGAGGGTCAAACATTAGAGTATTGGAATGGTATGTACTTTTCACTATAGGTTACATATTTCTCTAAATTAAAACATTTTTAGGCTTTGGGCAGCTGATTTAACTTATGTTTACAAGATACTACAAAGATCAATTGTTCAATTTGAGAATATTTTTTTTCATAACCGAAACTATTTGATTTTTTCTGATGTTCTTTGTTTGGTTTAATTTTTATTTCTAGTTTGGCTTAAAAAAAAAAAAACAAGAAGCCTTCTTTGGTTGCAATAAAAGTCTTATTATTGCTTGTTTGGTTGAGATTTTAAAACATGTTTTTAGATAAATTTTTGGAAAGTGTGAAAGTAGGTTGAAAAGTTAATTTAATTTTTGTTAGAGTTTTTTTCAACCAATTCAAAAAAACTCATAAAAAAAATTCAAAAATAGTCACAATGAATCTTATTTTATAGATTTTGATGAGTAGGTTTCAAATATATTTTTTTAATCTAACTCCGATTTTTGAATTTAAAGTAATTTTGTTTTAAAAATTTTATGAGAGAAAAAGTAAAGTGAAGTGAATTTTGAGAAATGTGAAATAAAGTTGACTTTTTGAATTGTATTTTTGTCACTTTACGATGAATTTATTTTTAGTGAGTTTTGAAGTATTTTAGTAAAATAAATAATATGTTAATTGTATCAAAACAATTTATATTAAGTATGAAGAAAAAACACAATAAATTAAAGTCATTGTAGGAAAGCTATTGAAGTAGAAAACAGTATAAACACAATAAATTGTCGGTCCTCTCACTCTAATTGCAATTTGGATTACAACATACTTGGTAAACTCTGGCTTCGGGGTTTATTAACTTGATTCACAAAGATATTTATACTTTTCAATATATTATGCTGATATGGTAGAACAAAATTAGTTAGAATAATTAACGTATTTAGGAATTTTGTCTAGTCAGTGATAAAATAATAACTTGGACTAGATTAATTTTTTTCAAGTGGGATACAGTATCAAAATTAAATTTCATATACACCCCTGTAATTTCAAATATAGTAACCAATCAAGTTTTGGTAATTCGTCACAATAGAGAATAGTGACATTGGAAGTATTTTGCCTTTAACTCCATTTTGTCATGATTAAGAACCATAACCATTGTTGGAATATATAAATAATGTGAAATTAAATTTAGAACCCCTATTTGGGCCGGGTATCCAAGAGCCGGCCCAAGGCCAACCGAGTATTCTTAATGTAAGTCCAAATAAAGAACAAGGACCCACAGCAGTCAGGTGAAGCTATGAGTATCCAACTGAGTAAAAATACGCTAGCCAAATATGACTGCAAGATCCGGGAAAACAGAAGCGCGATATGGTCATCAAACTAATTCAAATGTCTTATTTATTCGATAAGTGTTGTAAAAACTTATTATTTTCACCTGGGACCTCGTTGGAGGAAATGATTACATAAGTAATTGTAGTTTTGGCGATTGAATGTTAATACATATGAAAGTGGAGCTTGATTCAAATGTGTTTTGGATTTGTTAAATTCATAAACTCCTCATGCCAAAAAATTTATGAACAAGATTTTTATACAAGAAATGTTTTTGATATATACTATGTAAATCATTTTAGTTCAAACCTGTTGTCGCATACGGCTTTGTGATTAACTGGGTCGGGAAGGCGAAATTTTCTTAATGGGATTCGGAGTGTCACAAGTTGGTATAAAAGGTATAGGTTCGATTATCTTCGCGTGGTTAAGGTGTTTAATCTAGTTATAGAGGTGGACCATGGTGGTGTCCCTCAGTATTGATATGTTCTCGTGCAATAGATATTTCTACCGTTAGAATACATGGGAAATGGGAGAACAGTGGAATGAGACGTTAGCTTGTCTTCGCTACATTAATCCACGAAAATTCTTATTTTTAATTATGTTTGACCTCCTTTGGTAACAAACTCAATCCTTGGCTCCTATTTTTTTCTTATTCAAATGCATGTTGGTGTTCGGAACTAGTTTTACTTCACGATTAGATACAGGAGACTGACATATTATATGGTATTTAACCGCGGCACAATGGTTGAATATTTTGTAAATCATTAGTTTACTGTCGCCAATGGGAGATAGAACATGGTAAACTTATGCAAAGTAGCCATTAAAGTTCCATTCCTTGCGTTCACCCTATTGTCTCTACTCTAATTCTCATGTGAGGTGAGCCTCATATATGAACATCATTGGAATATTAAACTAGTATGGTTCTATCCAAGTATGTATCTCCGGAGTTACGAGAGAGAATACATCGACTAGTCCTAATTTGACCGATGTGGTGTAGTAGAGTGGTTGAGGTACTGAAAATTGCTCCGTGTGCTTCACTAGTGAAACGGTAGAATTCCCTCGAGTTGGATTAGGAATGAGAATGCATGACCAAGTCTTGTTAAGCTTTCAAACCCATAGAGTTCGAATTTGAATTAGGAAGGATTATAGACCCTTTTGTGATCCTGGTATCCAGTGTGTGTTCGTAACGACCATATGCTTCTATGGAGGAGATTAAAATCTCCAAGGGAAAACTTGTGCAAAGCACTTGCCCCAATCAGTTCACGTATTCATTTTGCTTTTCTTTAGAAAGAAAGAGTATTTTTCTAGGAACTCATCTAAAGTAGAAAAGTTGACTACGTATTTAACATAAGTGTAGTTTTATTCCATTATAGTTGGGAAGTTTTATCGAAGTGACGCATCGGAAGAGCATGGGACAGTCAAGTTGTAGTTGTTAGTTTTGAACTATTGGTAAATAATCTTATAGATTTTATTTAGAATTTTGTCAATATTCGATTAGATGACTTCTGTTTTAGAACTCCTCTTATAACAAGTTAGTGTGAGGTCACCAAACATTAGATGGATCATTCTGACCCTTACAATTAACGAAGTCAAAATTAGTACTATAAAAAGATTCTTTTAACCTTCCTATGTAGACACCCATTTATGGTATGATAGGACCGCGACTGGAAAGATTAATGTGTATGCCGAAGTCCTCAAAAGTCGAATATTTTATGTTTTACCCTCTGAGACTAGCCTTATAACCTTGATAAGAATTATTTACTCTCCTCGAGAACTAAACTGAAGCATAGGTTAATGTTTCACGTGAAACCTTTCAACGTTTCCATGAGTCGAGTGCGGAGACCAAGGCGGTACTCCGAAAATTCGAAGCCATTATTAATATGGTTAGGTGGCCAACCCTCTAAGGAGGGGAGTTGGTGTTTAACTGCATAGGGCGAACCTAGTTTTCTTTATAATTCATTTTGTTCGATGTGTTTCCTATTAGCAGTTCATAATTTCGATTGTTATTTTCTCGGTGTGCATTCATCACTAATTTTCCTAAATCTCAGTCTCTGATGAGTCTAGTACAGCGAACCTAGAGTAATGGCCCGAGTTTCTTTTCCTTTTTTCGTTCGGTTGAGTCGCATGGAGCCACTTGACTTTGAACACATGACTTAAACAAGTAGAGAATGATGGCAGATGAGTGTATTATAATGCATGAGACTTGATAATACTCTCCAGTTTAAGGAGAGAAAGGTGTAACTCTTCTTCATGACGAAGTTGTGCGTGACAAATCGTGTTCCGTAGGACTCGTATAGTGCGAACTTTTGCTTTCCCATGGTACAATTGGTGATGTCCAACTTGTACATGGTGGTAATTAAGCATCTCCACAAGGCGGTGCCACACAAAATAAGTCTAAAGCCATGGAATTCATATGAGAGGAGATTTTACTCCTTGGGTGGGCAATCATTGTTTGATTGGGAGGTCCTATAAATTCATGGCGATTCCCTCATTTCATTTTGATAGATGATTTAGACTGAGCTAAGACTGAAAGGTCTTCCCTTTTTTCGTTATCTGAAATCATATGGAGTAGGTTCTTCTAAACCAATAATTAGAACTCTTGGAATTTCACATGATGCTCGCGCAGGAGAAGTCTCATTATTCGGTATGGTCGATTACAATTTCAAATTATGAACATATGATGCGACAGATGTCATCACCAAGTTAGGCGAGAAGTTATTTTATATTATTGATTTGACCAACCTAAATTTTGTTTACACTTTTGGAAAACGAGAGTTGTTTAGATGTTCTGAGTCGGAACTATAACTTCTCTAGACCCTCGTTACTCCATAAGGAGGAGATAATTTGTAAGGGTAAGCATTGCGTATGTCTCATTTATTTCTCTAGGAATTTTGAGGACAAAAATTATTAAGGAGAGGAGATTGTAATACCCCATGTTCCATTTTTGAACTAATCATCTCCTTAGGCCCGATTAAGGCTTAATCTCCGTTAGGTCATGAACTTTTGGTTTCAGACCCTTCTTAGCTGATCTAACACTTCTATCATGTCATATTAGGTATATCGAGTTTGTGGGAACAATCATTTTGTAATTCGGGTGGTCTGAATTGAAATTGAGATGTTAATCGCAAGTTTCGACTTTTCCCGATTACTTATTTTTAACTAACTTTGAGATATCATAACTTCTCCGTTTCCTATCCGATTAAGTCCCCATTGCACCTACTTTTAGTTTTTTAATCCATTCTATAACTTTTTTGTTTTGATCGAAAGCCAATTCATGCTTCCCATGAGTCAAAACAACGTGCGAAGTATGCCGGTTAATGAAATCTAGTTGTTTGGTAACGTGGTGGCTGAGTGCTGTCTTCGACGAATTTCTTAGAATTATCCATCCAGAATTTGGAGAGGCTTCCTCTTATGAAGTTTTATATCTTTGAATTATCTTTCTGAGGGCATAAAGATCAACCCAATCCAAGTTATGAGCAAGGAGTTATGACCAAAATACCAACAGTGGTAGGTGCTTTGGGAAGCAAATTTGGGCAGTGTGTTTCTAGGATCGATTCCAGAGCCCCGTGTGTCAAATTTTAACCCTTTTTAACCCATTTTTCTCACCTTTTATCACCACCAAACATCCATTTCGTTCTATACACTCCCACAACTCCTCAAGAGAGTTCTACAGAGATAGTGAATAATTCTTAAGGGATTTAATGATTTATTCATCGTAAACCAAGATTTGAACCCTAAACCTTTACCTTATACATTACACATCATCTTCTCCGCCATTTCCACCTTCCTCCATGGCTAAGGCTTATGGTAATTTGGGGAAAGCTTGAGATTCACTCAATCCGGCTTGATCTACCGCTTAATCTTCGAATAGGAAGCTTCAATCAGGTGGGAACACTAGTATCTAAACTCTCTTTTAATTTATTACATGTTGTGTGCTTCAAATCATACTAAACTTGGGGGTTTTACCCAAATTGCATGTTCATGGGAGTTTGGGGGTGTTTTCTTGAAATTCTTTGGTTGATTTGCATTGTATATGCCTTCAATATGATTATTGTACAAAAACCCCTTATTACAAGTCTATTTTGATGAAGAATAGTACACAACCTTCATGTACATAGACGATAGCGGATACAAAACTATGATATGCATACCTATGAAGTTATACATGGAATTAATAATACGATTTGACTATAAATACTTATATTTGTGGTATTTTCATCATCTAGATAAGCTATGAACAAGTTGTTAAGAAAGTATTGATATCAGACAGTCTGTAACTAAGCCAGGCAAGCCTTTACTACACTTTGGTCTTGAGACAAAATGAAAACCACATGGGGAAGGTTTTTATGAAGTTAATGTAATACCTCGTTCATTTGCATTATGAAAATTACCTTAATTCGTTCGTCAATTTCATCTCGAGTAGTGAATTCTTGATTTATGGATAATTTTATTATTCTAGCAATTCATTTTGGTTGTAATGGTATACTGATATTTACTAACTTTAAGGTATCGTAACTTTTCCCGTGGTGCCCTAAATCATGTTCTGAGATTTTCACCTCCGGGACTCGATTAATCATGGATACCATGCGCGACGGCGGGTTTAAATATGGAAAACCACAACTTTTAAAAACATTTCTTAAATAAAATGTGATCTTTAAAAAGTCCCGTTTTGGAAATCTCGGCATGTAGAGTTTATTTCTTTAGTAAACCGCCCTGTAAAGTTTAAAACAATTTGACACTAATAGCCACATTCAATCACAGTTTTAAATCCACTCCACATATATAAAAACCATTTATACAAATCCAGAATCCATCACCCAAAATAGTTTTAAAGTCCATACATACAATTAATTTAGCATAACAAAAGATTATACAACATGGTAATTTGTCTAAGGACCAGGAGGTTCTATGGACATCAGACACTTTTAAATGGATACACTACGCTCAAACCCCCAAAGCCTATCCTGCAAAACTTTTAGAAAACGAGATAAGCCAAATAATGCAAAATAGAAAGTAAGTGCTTTACTTTAAAATAATAGTTCGAAGACCGTGCAAAATAATGCAATCAACATACTCGTGCATGCTGATATGATCCGGCTTAGCTCTAGTTTCTATTCAACCATGGTGATTCATGGCATTCTAAATTATAATCCACACATAATGAATCACAAAGATAGAGCATGGAAATTCAAAAGAAATTCCATAGAATTTCACATGCTTGATGCAGGAAGCTTAAATGATAAACATGCATTCAATGGAGTTCATAAAGATTGGGCGTGGAAGTTCAAGAGGTTAGAACCGTAAGGAGGCCCATTGGAATAATTTAGAAGATAGTAATTTAAGTTGTGTTTTAAATTAATAGGGCTCTTGAGTCTCATTATTCAATTAAAAATTAGAATTAGTAGTTTCCTTTTTGAACATATTATTTTTATTATTAGTTTTCTTATTGTATTAGGACTATTCTATAAGTTATTTTCCTTTTCTAAGTAAGAATTAGTTTCCTTTTTGAATTACGATTAAGGCTTTGTTTACTCCTATTTAAAGGAGGCACATTATTGTTTTGTTATTAAAAAGTTTTGATGATTAATTAAATTGAGAGTTTTCTCTTTGTGTTCTCTAAGAACATGTTGAACATGTTGAATTGATTAATTCAATTGTTCTTGACTTATCAATCAATTCTCTACCAATTGATTATGGCGTCTTCAATCATACCAAGGTTCACACTTCTTTAAGCGTTGGATTGAGGTTTCCACCTTTCATCTTTCGACATATTCCAAGGTTCTTACTACATTCGTAGTTCAAAGGTTGAGGATCCATTAGTCTGGCTAGAAAATATGATCCAGGATTACATCACAAACCCCACTAGGTTTCCTATCCTAGCCATCGGATACTAACTACCCAACTAACCGATCACATCCATAAATATCCCATAAGTGAACCTCTCACGTGTTCCCACATTACTAAGGAATTGCCCAGTCTAAGGTCATCTCATTCTGACGCGAGCTTCCTAAGGTTCATCACACCTTAGTGCATCAGTTCTACAGCTTGTATCGGCTACTCGTGCCTATATTAAAAGTCAATAACTATAGGCTAAGTATTTGTTGTTTCTAGTTTAATTATAATTCATTATGAATCCCATACTTGGCCAGCTAATAGGCTTTGGCTCAAAATCATTCTTCTAAGCATTATATTACGGTGTTCTCTCAGTGGGATATCTGGTTAGTTATGATTTCCCATTCAATTATTAGTGCTTTAGGTTCATTATGATCCGGCTATTAAGTCTCGTGAACCACACTTACTCTCACGCCCATATTCTATATCTAAGGTTCATAGTTATCATCTCTTTCCATTTTATATATTAATACATTAGAAAAGACTCGACAGTTCTATACGTGTACCCTGTTTGTCTAATAGTGTCCACCTACGTCTCTACATCATTTATATCATAGCCGAGGCAACATACAAAAATAAATACAAGACATGATACAATACAATAATGATAACAATGTAATCAACAATCTCACAATAATTCTCGTATCACATCTCCAGCATAATGCCTCAGTTTTACCCCGCGGTCAGTCTAGGCCCAGAACGACGAATCCTGAAGACTCCAAGGCTCTTGTCTACGTCTCCTCCGAGTGGGGAGTGGCTCAGGGACTTGGTTCTTCAAATAAGTCATTCAAAGATATCCCTCAAGACATTTTTTCGGGAATGACATTTCAAATAATTAACTAGGAGAATACCTCATACAAACTACATCGACACTCTGGAAAAAACTACACTAGGCAATGCCCTAGTAGGGTAATGACCATTAGTAGCCCAACTACTTCCTAGGGAACTCACCATTGAGGAAATAGTGGTACACGGGACCTACTCCGCTGCCAGGGAAATTCATGTAACCCAGAATACATTGTCTTGTGGGAAGGTAAGATACATAGAATGGGCTCTCCTTTGTGGGCAACCGCAACCACAACCACCGGTGGAGTCACCAACTTTATTTTTTCCTTGCACGGTTTAGGGATTTTCACCCATGGGTGGCAATAGGCGGCCCGTCTTTGAGCCACGTAGGCGCTACCCCGTGCTCGGTCCATCATATACAGCCCATACGTGTGATCATAACAACAAGAATGCATTGATTCCTCACTCAAAAATGTATAAAATCATCAAATCATCCATCACACATATGGCTACTAACATATATAGAATAACATAATAATCATCATTCAGTCAACAATTATCGCGATCATAAGCGTCGTTTTCATGCTTATATTTCATAACTTGTCGTTTCATCGCTATTCACACAATAACTAATTGGTTCATTATCAACATCCTACATCTTATAATGTTTATCGTGTATAGGATTAAAGCTATGTAAGTTGTTCATTCTCAAGTTATTCTATCAAGTCTAACATTCGTTCTTAGTTTCTTCGCCTAAATGAAACAATTATGGCATACCAACCTCTCACAACTATGGTTAAAGCACTATTAACCTAATATTAGGTGTCTAGTGTTTCAAGATCATATCGAGGTTATATAGTCATCACTAATATTGGTAATGTCTACACCGGGCCTTAGAAGTACAAATTACTATACACAATACCGCCTCAATGGCTTCCTAGTGCGAGTCCCAAGGAGAGGGTTCAATACTCTCATCTAAAGTCTTAACTACATTTATTCATCATCCATGATCATCAACTACTCAATACATAAGCTTAAATCCATAAAACCCCCAAATTCCTAGGTTGAACATGCAACTATAAATGGGTTCCGTGATGAATCTTTAAGTATATAAACTAAAACATAGATATAGATGTTAAATCATGTAAGGGCAGTTATACCTTTAGAAAGAACGCAACGAGAGAAAAAAGAATCACGAATCCGAAAGGAATGGATTAAGTCTCAAATTGCTAAATAACCAGACCAATGATCGACAAGTGGAATCGAGTCGGGTCATTCAAAGAAGCTTTTGGTCAAGATTAAGCTCAAGCACGTGATCCACATCTTATTTGATGAGATCGCATGCTTGAGGGGGCAATTAAGGGAGCATAAAATTTGGTTAAGGTAAACTAGGCCGACCCAACCTGCTTAGAGGCTAGTGCCCTCGGCCAAGCTGACGAGCTGCACCTAAGAAGAAGAACAGCTAAAAGACACCCCGAAATGGATAGTTGGGACCGAAACCCTAGGGAAAGTTGCATGCGCCACAGCACGTGTGGAGTGTGTGAGAAATACGTGTAAAAGATCATGCCAAATCATACGGGTCTGTACAGAATCGTATAAATCTCCACTACCCCATTACCAACGTACGAATTCAGAAGTTGTTAGTAGTGGATAAGGGAATGAAGGCTGGAGTATTATCCAAGACTTGCCCTCTTTAGTCATTTTACTGTTAACCCTAATAAGCAAGTGTAACCCTAATTCTACATATATAAATAGAAGGGGGGAAGCTCGAAGAAAAGGTTGGTTGCTGAGTATCTGGGCATATAGTTGCTAGTTTACTTAATCTGTTTTAGAGAAAGCAAGCTTGTAACACCATCAATATTGCCTTTAGAGCTCAATACAGTAACCACACACACACACACAAACGGAGGACGTACTACTAGATCAGAATAAGTGCTGCCGAGGGAACTTACCGTACCCAAAAAATCCTTTTGTCACACCTCACCTTCATTTTTGTTCATTCTAACTCGTTTCTTAAGTCATCTTAGTGGGTTGGACTATAAAATTTACGTCACCTACAGATGTAATAGAGAGGAGCCAATTAAGTCCGATATTTTTGAAAAAACTAAAAAGAAAAAAAAATATCTATTATGTGTATGTTACTGTGCCAACTTCTATGTCATTATACTACATACATGTCACATTTGTAAACCACATCCTTTAATCGCGTATTTTCATGTTTGGACAATGTTTCAAATTAATACATAAATTAATATTTGTTTTAAGTAATTATTTTAAATTTTAACAATCTTTATACAGATTACTACAGAACGATTATATGTTGTAGATCAGGAATATACTACTTTGATGTTTATTGTAAATAATAACGATGGCTTATGTTTACAATTATCTTAATTCATAATTAACTGCGTTTTTCGTGCGGATGAATGTTTTCATGTTTGATTAAATATTTTTTTTACCCATCATATTTGATTTAGTTTTAATTGTTGGAAGTCAAAATTATTCAAATAGGTAGAATCCATTTTTTTCCCCCAGATACTTCTATAATACAACTTTTTATATACAAGTGATCAAATTACAACCACCACAATGGGTAGATACAACAAAGGTTTCATTTACGTGTATCAAACCCAACAAATTATAAGGATGTTAATCATGACACAAGAGGCATTGGTATAATCCAAATAATTAGGATTTTGAAATTCCAAAGAATGGGGAGAAATTGGGTAAAAGATTGTATAATCATACTTCTCAAAAGAAAAAAAAAATGCATAATCATAAATATTTTTTTCTTTCAAAAGATCCTACCTATAATTAAAATACTTATTCTTCAAGGAGGCATGAATACAGAGGAAAAGAAGGAAATGAAATTAGTGACAGACTAATAATGACTCATTTCATTAAAATATATATAAATTTTGAAAGGAAAGCACAATACCAGGAATTTTCATTTTTATTCAAATCTTTCATTTTTATTTTATTTTATTTTAGTTGCAGATATGAAATATCATAATTAGTTTGAAATGCTAATTGACAATTTCTTTTTTCTTTTTTTTTGTTTTGATATTCGCGAGAAGCAAGTAACAACACATTAATCCAAATCACGAGACACAAGGTCCAAAAGCCAATTTGGAAACAAGGAGTCTGAATTCTCCGATTTATAAGAAAAGAAAGCAAAGTGAGCAAGCTCATGGGCAACCAAATTACAATTACGCGGAATATAACCAAACACTACCTATAATATTTGACCTCTATTAAAAAAACAAAAACTAGAGTATTGATCTTTTATCCAAGAAAAAAGAAGCCCCAAAACAATATAACATAATTATAAAAGACATTATTGGGCTTGTCCTTACAATAAAGGACATCATTTTTAATCCATTAGTTTCCGGGAAACTTTTAACTAAAGGACAATTTTTGGATGGAGGAGAATCGTCCCTTTTATTTGTTTTATTTTTATTTTTTTACGTGTTCTTCCTATTATAACCCTTTATTTATTTTATTATTTTTTATGTTAAGAGACAATTATAGAATTTTAGTTGATTTGACCCATTAAACTCAGTAGACATATTACAGTTGGACCTTTGAGGACCTACTTTTAGAATTTTTTCACCATGATTATTTAGAAATTTTATTGCAACATCTCATCAAATCAATCAAACATATTATTACAGAGTCCAGGAAAGACATTTTAGCAACTCAGATATTGTTAGTCAATCCTCAAACAAACTATGCACAAATACTTTTAGATGATGGTATCATATTTTATCAGTTATGTTCAATTATTCGGACATTTCATACTTTTTTATATTCGGTTGTATACCATACTTCTATTTCAGCATTCCATTTATTTGAGTATGACTATTTAGACCTCGGATAATTTAAGCATTCAGACATATTACCAGTTCTTTGTTTCAAGCATATATTAAAATTTCAATTACTTATGTGTCTGGTATATACTGATGGAATTATATGTGATGTATGCGTACAATATTATTTAAATGATGGTATCTTATCTTATAAATCATGTTCAATCAATCAAACATTTTAATACTTTGTGATTTTTGGTGGGTATACCATACTTCTATTTTGGCATCCCATTTATTTGATTCAGACAATTTAAACATTCAAACATACTAGCAAAATCTCATTTTTGTTGGGAGTTGCTAATGGGTGGTAGTATGGTTTTCTAGTGCATGTTCAATGGGGACATTGCAAAGTTTTCTCTATTTTTATAGTGCTATAATCATATAAATAATGTGTCTATCAAAAGGATTACCATGATTAAGGTTCCTCTAATGTAATATGGCTTGTTCGAAATTTGAATATGGCGCTTTCTATATCCACCGTTTGAATCCAGACGTTATTTAGCTGATACGGATTTTTGCCTAATATGCTTAAGTCCCCTGTTTTGGTTGGACTCTTTTTTAACTAATTGTATCTATGGTTTTAATCACCTCGAGATTGTGGATATGGTTCGTCTTATTTCAACACTTAACTGATCATGATTTTGTAATCCCTTGATGATAGCTTCAATTTCTTTGTTTGATTTTGTTACTGTTAAACTCCCTGAGAATCTTGCTTGTATTTGGACTCTTATTAAAATCGTTTTTTTTTTGTTTTCCCAACTAGCGTGTTGCATGCTTTCTATTGCCAAAGTCATCCTTTATCGCTTATGAGCAAGCCGGCTTCTGAAAAACGGGCACCCATATTAGTTATGCTCCCAAAAAAAAAAAAATACTTTGTTGTTGGGCCATTGGGTCGAATTAATTTCCAACCCTCTTCCTGTTTGTAATTGGATTTTGAATTTCCAGCCCGTTATGCTTCATTTCATTATTAAACCTGTAAGTGTATATCATTTTTCTTAATTTTTTTTGAGATCTAAAGTGTTTGTGTTAAAATTTCATTCTTCCAACCCCCTTTTAAAGTTATCATCTTTGAATCTAACAACATATAGATCATTATGTTCTTGCCTTTGGAATCATACACCATTGCTTCCATTCTTTTCGATAGTGTTGCTTTAGGTTCTGAGGGATAATATATAATCGTTCTTAGCCATGATCATTTCTCTCCATCCACGTGAGCTAGATCTTCTTGTTATTGGTGTAATAATACACATACTAATTGATCCACCTTGTTATTGGCCTTGTCCTATTCTTATCTTGGAAATTAACAGTTATGTGTTTCGTACTTTGACCTTCTTACTAGATATTAACTCTTTTTTTTTTAATTTCCGTATTTGTTCACCTTTGTTTTTTATTTGAATTTTTTTATGAATTTTGATGTTATTTAATTGTATTAAATCTTAAATTTTTATTATGTCTAATTTTTTAAATAATTCTATTTAGGGGCAATTCCAATACAGCAAAATATAATTATTTTAACTAGTTAATTAATTAATTAATTTGACCTTCAACCAAAAGTTGTCCTCCAAACTAATCCTTCTAAAATATTGTTTGGTTAGAAAGAGAATGGGACTTTTGTCCTTTATAAAATAAGCCCCAAAATAAAAACTAGAGTAAACAATCACAATATGTACAAAAATCAGAAAAGCGAAAAATGCAATTTTCAACGTGTAGCAATCAACTCTGATTTATTATATTTTGTATTTAAATTTAACTACGATCCATGAAATTATGCATGGAGTTAGATATTTTCAAAATCGCTAAAATATCAAAAAAATAAAAATAAAAATTAGATCTCCTCCTATGTCAGTCTTTACGTTGCCAGATTATGTGACATAGTACGTGTGTGAATTGAACCACGTCCTTCAATTATGTTGCGAGGAAAGACCTTAGCCAAAATGCTTCTAACTAATAAATGTTTGTTTAAATAATTAACAATTTTAATTCTGATCTATAATTACTACAAAACGAAGGGAATATATTACTTTAATGTTTATTAATGTAAATATTCAGGAAAAGTGGTAATATATATGTGTTTACAATTATCTTATATCATATTTGATTTGGTTTTAATTATTCATATTGGTAGGATCCTTTTCATATGAATAAATTTGGTATAGTCCTAACTACTAGGTTCCAAATAACGGGGAGAAAATTGGGTCAATGATTGTATAATCATACTTCTCAAAAATAAAAATAAATTAATTGTATTATCATATATAACTTTATTTCAAAACATCCTGTCATTAAAATAAAAGTAAGTATATTAAGAATCATATTAGAGTGTCAAAATATTTATTTAGAGTGCTAACAGTTGTATTAATTGAAAAATTAAATAGAAGAGGGAGAATAAACAAAAATATATATGTGAAGAGAGAAATCTAAGGGTGGGATATAAGGAAAAAAAGGGGTTTACTGTGAGTAGAGAGGAATAGCATAAGAAGTAATTATCATTTGAAGATTTATTTTGGGAAACAAAAAAAGTTCAGAAATTTATTTTGGGAAACAGAAAAATTCAAAAATGTTTGCAAATTAAAGTGTATATATAGCACCTCAACCACGAGAACTTATTCAGTACAAGAGCAGATATCTCTTATATATTATCTTAACTCCACCTTGCAAGGTTTCTTAATAAAATGGCTCCTCACATACCATTTATCTACTTCTTCTTCATTGTTCTATCTACTACCAAATTTTCTTTCACGCAAGGAGATACCAATATGAAACCAATCCTATTATGCACCAACACGACCACTACGGCAACCGATCTCGATTCTTTCACCAAGAATTATAACTCGGCTCTCTCCGTTGCCAATGTACGCACTCAACACCAAGGCTTCGGATTTGACGTTGAAGATGCTGACAAAAAACACTCTAATTCGACCATAGTGTATGCATATGGCGAATGTTTGAAGGGTTTGGCCGTTTTGGACAGCAGCATCTATATGTCGTTAGTGTACGATGATATCAACGTCGAGTGTCTGCAAAAAGGAAAGGGCGCGAGAGGGGGACCGGGCTTTCCGTGGCCATTGTTTGCTCCGGTACGATGATCACGACTTTCGAGGGGAGACCTCATCCATCGCGGATGAAAGCCTTTGCAGCTACTACGGGGGAAATCAGACCAACTCTTTGGGTTTCCAAGATATGGCCGGAGAATTTTTGAGAAAGATGAGCATCGAAGCGCCAAAGAATGGAGGGTTTTATTTCGGGATGAATCTCTATCAGAAAACCGGAGAGGCAATTTACGGTGCTGCTCAGTGCTTGGAGTACGTTAACGATACGACGGAATGTGAGCGTTGTTTGACTAGTGCAGCTACCAAAGGCAAGGAGTGTCTTTCTAGGCCAGAAGGAATTGTGTTGAACTATGGGTGTTTCATGACATACGCACCCTACAACTTCTATCGTAAATAAAAGGTGAATGGAACTAGTTAGAGACAATTGCATGTCGCCTTTAATATATTAACCTCTGTACTAAATCTGATAGGGGTAGAATAAAAGCAGTAAGGATAAGTGACTTCTTTAGAAATTTTGTCAAGTATGCGCGCGATAAAGTAATAGCTCGGGATTAGATTTTATTTTATTTTTTTCAAGGAGAATACATTATCAAAATTAATTCATATATACCCTTGCAATATCAATTATAGTAATTAAGCGGTGAAGTTTTGATAATTTGTCGGAGTCAAAAACAGTGACAGTGAACGCCATTTCTTCATGATTAAACACCATAACTGATAGCAGATTATGAAAGAACATATATGCATGAAGTTAAAAATACATCTTAATGTTGTTATTATTATTATTTTTAAAAGAAGTCAAAATAATTGTTGAAGAATAGAGTAAAACAACGAACAGATTGTTGTTACTAAATATATTTTTAGAATATAAATAATAAGAATCTATACCAATCAAGTTGTATGCTGTATAACTTTGAATTAATGCCATCAAGTTTTTTCATTTTCATAATTTTTTTCTTTAAAATCGAGCGGAGGCACCCATATTATTAGGAAGTGAGAATAGGGCGAGCCTAGTGGATATGTTGGGCAGCCTACACAACCCATTTTTTAAGTTACATCTACAAATAAAGGGGCAAACAAAGGCAGCTTCATACACTCTCGTCCTTTTTTATGTTTTTCCTGCCGAATGCATTTCTTGGAAAAGATTAGGGGTGGCAATTCACGTTTTGAGTTGTGTTTTTCTTGAAATGATTCGACATGAGTTTGCATTGTTTTTAGTTAACACAGACACAACCCTCTTATACAACATAATCCGGTAGACACAATTAAAAAAGTTGAGTCCTAATAAATACATTATAACATGAGTAGAAACCATATAGACACGACTGGTACCACATAACTCTAATTTCGTGTCAATTTCATTCTAAAATTTGAACACGACTTCTATCTTGTGTCAATTCTATTCTAATTTCTTTTCATTTCGTGATGTACATTCGTATCGTTTCTAAAATTGCCAACCCTAGAAAAGAGATGCCCTCCTTTTCTCTCTCACCAATACATGCTTAATCAAAATTTTTCTAAATAGTGAATTACATTTTACATTTTTCACTAAATATATACATTACACTAAAAAGAAGCGGTTAGAGAAATTTTCTCTGTATTACTTGCATTCCATCTCATTTAAAAATCTATGCTTAATATATTAAGCACTAGCTAAGCGTGTTTTCGGTTTGTTCGATTTTTTGAATCTTCTAAACTCAGGTCCGAACCAAATTTTTTAGTTTGATTTCAGTTCGAATTTATTCAATTTTGATATACTCTTTTAAAAATAAATAAATTGTAAGGCAACATTTGAACTAGTTTAAAGAAACAAAACATTTATAATAAAGATATATGAAATCCATTTCTTTTTATAAAAATAAAAATAAATATCCATTCTACATTATTATATAGATGCAAAAGTACTATATTAGGCCAATGACTTATCAAGTTCTAACACCATTCTTACATAAAGAAAATCAACCAATTTTACAAGAATCACCATGTGGAACAAAAAAATAAAAAAATTTGACTTGCTCAAAATACATACTCCATTAAAATATCAGCTTAACTAGATTAAAGCAAAAAGAGAAAATACGAACCGAACCAATACAATACAGCATCATGCACCACATAGACTATAAGAGGCAAAAAAAAATTTAAAAAAATAGCAGCAAAACCACGTTGCATAGGAATAATTTAATTCGATTCTGCATCGGCACACCCAGGTTCATGTACATCTCATTAATTATTGGTGCAATATGTCGTTCAAATGACAATACATATATATATTTTTCTTTTCAAGAGATGAATATTTCGGTTGGTGTTTTACGGTGGCAAGTACTTTAACTTTAATTTATCTGATTTGACAAACACCATCTCTTTTAGGGTTTGAATGAATGAGTAAATTACTAATTTCTTCACTGGTCAGTCCTCTCAATCTAATTGCAATTCAAATTATGTAGTACTTTTCAACATTCTTGCTTCCCGTTTATTAACTTGATTAGGGAGGGAATCGGTCAATTTGATTTGGTAATTGGCTTATATTAAGACCAAGAATATGACGTTTAGTAATTTCGATTTCGGTATTTTCAGTTTTGATTTTTCAAAACATGAAACCAAAACCATACTATGCCGTTTTTAAGAATTTCCGGTTTTTTTGGATATCTTTACTTTCCGTATTTATCTATTTTGTTATTTCAGTACTATATATAGTTGGTTTTATTTTAAACATGTTGTTAATTTGTCAATGCAAAGAATATAATTATATTATTTCATATCTATATATATGGATTATAATGACTTCACTAATCAAAAAGTGTTAAAATATATAAAAAAAAAATGAACTAATGAGATACACATTTTAAGAATTTGATTATAAGTATATTAATAATCTTATAATATCTCAGTATGATAGCACAACAAGCTGCTCTACAAGTTCAAATTAATAAGCTCATAGCTCAAAGGGCAACTCCCCCACCTAGCACAAGGACTAGGTCATCCTTATTTTCAGCCTCCATATCTGTCCCAAATAGTGTACACATTCCAGCCATCAAAAAGTTAGGAAATTAACAAAGTAGCTCTCGCGAGAGCCATGGTGGCAACAATAGAGCCATATCTAGTCAATCTGGTAACGTACAAGGATCTTCTGATGAACAAAAGTAGGTTAGATCTCCTCCCCCACCTTCTCCAAGAAATCCACATGTGGATGTTATGAGGGAAAGGCGCTCTAGGACCTCAATCCTAGATAGAGTTGGGGAGAGAGGCGGCAAACCTCCTCTCTGTCTTGATCAAGAAGTAGTAGACATACCTCGACAGTCTATCTTTGACAAAATTGTAAGAAAGGACCTTAATCCTAAGTTAAGTTTCATAATATAGGCCAATAAAGTTGCAAAAATAATATATAATGGAATGAAGACCAATGGGTACCTACACTTTTGGGGAATCTACAAAGACACAAATATCATCTTCCATTCTTTCAAGGAAAAATATGTCAGTTCAAAAAAAAATTAAATAAAATAATTTAGTTACAAGTTTATCTTTGCAAGTACAGGGTAAAGAAAAATACACATTTAGTATAATTAGCTCTTGATTTATCAACTAATACCCTTAAGAGTTGTTTATTATTTTTCTTAACATGGTAATTCCAAGATGCTTCCTATCATGCCAAAGAATATTTAAGATTTCTTGGATCACTAAATTTTTGGATTGTTGGCTTGGTTTTAGCTTTTGACTAATGATGGAATGTGATTCAACATTAAAAGGTGTTGTCTAATACAGACTCGAGGAGAAAATACTTAGTTTTTATAGTGTGAGTTTTTGGCTCCTCACACTTGTAATGATACACAATGTTGTGTAATAGAGACCTGAGAAGAAAGTAAATATTGATTATAATGTGAGCTTCTAGTTAATAATCCATAGTAATTCTTTATTACCGTCACTATTTATTTCATTATTATGATACTCATTAAAGCTAAGCAAGTTTTTTCGAGAAATGCTTGATAATAACAATCTTTAATGAATATGTTGGTACTATTTGGTAACATTATATAGGCTCTTCTGGAGCCTTTAATCTTTTGTACAAGTCCAGTTATAATGGATACTTTGTGTGTATCAGGCATCAACTCATTGAAAGATACTTCATGTTTTTTAATGATAGCATGTGATATGACACTGTCTAAAAAGTATATTATGTTATTCATAATCCATACCTTTAAATAAAAGAATAAGAAATAAATGATAATTTAGGTCTTCTGGACCTAGATTGGTTTTTCTCTCAACTTCTCATAAAAAACATTTTTATCAAGATGAGTGCAATTAGCAATTTCATAAAAACAATTTCAACTATATGATATCAATTAGAGATATACTCATCAAGCTTTCCATATTCACCATGATTATCTCCACATCATTTAATAAAGGTCTTGTATTTATCTACCACATATTTTGGTATATGGCAAGTATGTGTCCTATATTTTTCACACATATGGCAAACGTTGTTTGGTGGACTATGATTTAGGGTCTGGCGGTTCTTAACAAAGTACTTCATGTGCTTCTTGAATTTTATATTAATTTCGGCCCTTATAAATATCTCTGCTGGGACAATTATTAAGTTTACCTCTAGTAGCAGAAAACTATTATCCGCCTATTCTGCAGGGATTGTTGCACTTATTTTCTTGACTTTTATTTTTATAAAAGTTGGCACTTTTTTTAGGAATTACCTTAGAACTAATTGTTTAAAATTATGATTTCATTAATATTTGGTTATTCTATTTTGATATAAGAAGACAATCAACTTGCGTAGAACACTTGAAAAACAGTAATCTTGATAGTACTACTTTGGGAGCATGTTCAAGGCATAAGAGATGGGGAGTCTTTTATAGTGCTACTTCAAGAGAAAAGTATTGGAAATAAAAGAGTTATACTTAGTAACCGTCTTATCATTTTGGAATATATATAGATTTAATTTATTCATTACGAGTGTTGGCATGATGACTATCTTCTGGTGGTCGTATCCATCTTTCAGGCATTACCAAAGACCTAATAAATTAATCTTTCTTGGGTATGCATAAATTGATGACGTAGAAAGTTAAGAGCTGATGCTATGTCTTATGAAACTTCAAGCTCATAAGAAACTGTGAACAACAGGTGTTTGATTAAAATAAATATGAAACTTCGGGCTCATAAGAAATAATAAAACATTTGGTTTTATCAAGAACTACTAGCCTAAAAATTTCTGACCTTGTATATTGATATATATGCAATAATTTATTTTACTATTTAGAGTAATTATAATTAAAGAAGGGGTGGAGTAAGAGTATTATTATTAGGTTCATATATTAAATAATATAGCAATGGCATGCTTATATATAAAATTACATAGAATACTAATTAAATAAGAATGTAATAGTTACATGGGACTTTATTTCTAAATTTAGGTTATCGAATTCATGGGACTTTAAGTCAATATTCTCTTCTATCAAAACTTAAGATTTGATTATTGAGGTATATTGTTATTGAAACTTTAGATCAAATTTATGATTATGGAACTTTAGGTTAGAAATTATGATTATGGAACTTCATGTCCAAATTTTTGACTATGGAGTTTCAAGTCCAAAATAATGATTATGGAAACTTTAGGTCCAAAATAATTATTATGAAATTTCAGGTTCAAATTTATAATCAGAGAACTTCGGGTTTCTAAATAAAGTAGAAACTTTTAGCACCAAATAAATCATGGATCTTCAAATCCAGAATAATAAATAAGGAACTTCAGATCCCAAATATGTTTCATGGATTTTCAGGTCCAGAATAATAAATAGGGAACTTTAAATCCCAAAAATATAAATCGTGAAGTTTCAGATCCAAGATAATGATTACAAATTTCAAGTCTCAAAAGTATATATCATGAAACTTTAGGTCCAGATTATTTATGAATAGAATATTTAAAATCTATAATAATAATATAAGAAAAAACAAAATAAATCGTAATATTATGAAAAAATATCATAGATCTAATCTATATGAAGGGACTGAAAAATTACGGTACCTGATTTCGAGCTAGAACTATGGTGGCAAGCTTTCACATGTCTGGCCTTCAAGAAAAAGAAAAAATTTGAAATATGGTGGCCTATTTTCGCGGTGGCCTATAACTGACTGTAGAGCAGTTGTACTGATAATGTGTTAACATAAAGAGAAAAAGAAGAGAATAAAAGAAATCTTCTTATTCAACTTATATGTAATATGGGTAAGGGTCAACTCTATTTCTATTAAGAGCTAACCTCCTTATTTCTATACAAAATCAATGTAGAACAAATTACGCTATATATAATATAAGGTAATTCCCCATTCATACCGCAATACCAATGTGGAACAAATTGTATCTTTAAATATTACATATGGACATCTACATACTAATATTTTACAATAAAAAAAATAATTCACCAAAGATGCAACTTTTCATTTAAATACAAATTAAGCATATTAGCTTAATTTGTTGTTAAAAAAAGTTATAAATATAACATGAACCAATATCTAAAATTTACCATTAACAAGAGAGTAGAGAATGGAGATCATATCTTTCTTCAGGGTTTTAAAAACATTATGTCTTAATTAAGAGAATGCTTTAATTTCTTTTTTTTAAAAAAAAAGAATCTACTGATGGATGTTTGACACAATTTTGTGCATCTCTTTATATGAGCGATCAAAAATTTGGCCTAATTCATAGGATGATGTTCTTAGCAAAATCAGTGTAAGGAAGAATAAAAGACGACAATGAACAATATATTTTATTTTTTTTAAGTAGGTTCACCCATGGATTGTTATATCATACTGGCGGTACATCTTCCTTTATGTGTGTGTGTTTTGTATTAACTTGATAATGGTGAATGAACAAAGATACAAGCTACCAGCTCTTTCTCTCCCCTTATATATATATATATATATATATATATATATCACATATTATCTCAAAGTTTGGACCATGCACCTTTTAATGAGCTTTCCTTTTTCTACTTTTATGTATAGAATTAGAGTTACAATACTCCATTAAAGTAAATAGTAAAAAGACTAGAAAAGGTGAAACTTGGACTCTTTTCTCATAATGTGCAGGTGGACTATTCACTTATCCACAACTAACAAACTTTACACTTTACGGCTGTCCTACAATTATTAGTTGTAACACCCATCTTGGCGAGGTAGTTTGGTCAAATCGACTAGCACAGATGTCCAACCATCGTTGGTGGGGATGACCATATCAGCACTTCCAGTGCTCTTGTTAATTCGATTTTGCTCGACAATATTCACAATTCTCAGCAGTAAGGCCACGACTCTTCAAGCCTGGGCCCTGACCTCTTTCTTATCTTTCTGGACTTTGTCTAATTCTTTAGGCCCAAGTCAAATTTTTATTTTGGACTCCCACAATTTAAATAATGAATTTTTGTTTATATAATCAGGTTATGAATTTTTGTTTACTATATGCTTGTGTTGTGTAATGATAAATTTCTATCAAAAAATAAACATAAATCGCAAAAATGAAGGACCAATTATTTTCTTATATTTTTAGTGTCAATGAGTTATATATACAACTTTAGATGGGCTGCACATGGAAAAGGGTTATCTCTGGGCTATGGGGTGGGATGCGGTGGGCTGAGCAAGCCTTACATATTTTTTGTTTTAAACAAAGCTAGCTAGTTGTGGGTTCTTTTCAGATTTTACCATGGGTTGAACTCCTCTGGGTCCAGACCCAAGTCCATCCATGTTTATACTTTTTAAGAAAATAGAAACTTTAATCGGATCATCAATGATTATAAAATAATTTGTTTTTTTAATAAGATTTTATACATTGATTATGTTCCACTGAATAAAAACTATTAATGTGAGGCTGTCCAAAAAGAGCGAGATTAGTTCTAGTAGGAAAACTAAATTAGGGAACATAATCTCATATAGTGGTCATAAGTTACAAGAAAAAATTAATCCAAATTAGCATGATGAATGCATTATAAAGTAATACAACAAAACTCAAAAATTGTAATTTGAGTTTAATATTTTTTAACTTAATCAATGGTCGTGAATAGAACCTATTTTTTATAGTGATATTAAGTACAGTGACCGTGTTCCAAATAAAAAATCGAATTATCATTTTAAAACAATTATTTATAACTTGTAGAAGTGGTCAAAAGTTATCATTTAGAGACAATCATACTACTCTCGTACAATTTTATTTAGAAGCTTATCATACATTACCATTCTTCTTCCATTACTGCTTTCATCCTTCTTTATACAGTTTAAACAGCTCTACAAATATGATAACCACCTCTTAAAGAACTTAGCTTTGAAAAGAGTTGGACTAAAAAAAATGGGCTTAAAGCTAGGAAAGAGCCCACTTTTCAATAAATTGGACTTAGGCATGTCCATAATCGGATTTCTACCCGAATCTAATTTGAATATGGTCTAATTAGTTAGATATGGTAAAATATCTCTAATCCGTATATTAAAATCTATTAAACCTTTTGATTAACAAATTAAATATGGATAAATACCAATCAAATCCGTCTACCATCCGACTTTTGACATATATATTATACAAATTTAAATGTGTATGTCTATATATTCTTGCAAATTTATAAATATTAATTATTGGTCTAACAGGTGAGTCTGATTAAAGTTATGTTGTGGCAAATAATTCTTCACTTTTTGGATTAGATTAGCTATACGGAATGGATATCCAGTTGGTAATAAATTAAAATATACTTTAGTATTTTGTATACCCGTCAAATTCACAGATTATATTGGATTGGAGATATTGCCAATTGAATCCAATTTGGATATAGCATAATCCGATACAAGCGAAGGATTAGAGCAGAAAGAAGAGTCCACAATGGGTAGGCTTATATTATGACCTAGAAATATATCCAAAATTGACTATAAAAATTTAGCAATGATTTTAGTAGAATTTGGCCCAAGGAGGAACCCACCCCATTGTTTAAAAATAAAATATAGATAGCAGAGGCTAAGACATTTTTAGCACTCTCAGTCTAAGAATTCCACTCTATCAATTGCATTTCCTAATTCCTATGTCAAGCACTAGGAAAGTTTGAATTATTTCTTTGTATGCAATTAATACACATTATTGCCATTTTAAAAGGGTGATTTTGTTTCTATCCTACTATATTTTGTAGTTAATCCACGCTATTAAGTTAATCCGTATTACCTATTAAGTTAATTTGCGAAGATGGATAGACTAACAAAAAAAACATTATTAATTTAATTTTATAAATATTATTTTGAATAATAATTTAATATTAAAATATCCACTAAATTAATAAGTACAACCACTATAAATTTTAGATTATAATATAATTAAACAATAGGTAAATCTTAATTAACTTGAAGTAAAATATCAAAAACAAAAATTAAACCCTTTTGTTCCTTTCAAGTCAACGTCAACATGCCCCTTTTCCCCCTAGCCTCCTTCTTCTTCCAAGTCAACATCATCCTCATGTGTGGATAATTTCCAATTAGTGGCCACATTTCACCCTAAATCTTATGTTCAAATCATCTCTCCTTTTTCTTCCCTCTTTCTCCTTTCTCACTTAATCTATTAATTCAGATGTTACTCATATATCATCCTACTCTTCTTCATCTTCTATCACCTCTATCTCCTTTCTTTTCACTTAAATACCTTACAATAGCCTTAGAGTTTGTATTTTTCTTCGAAAAAATACGTGCTAATATTTTTAAATCAATCAATCCACGCGCAGTGTGATGGTCTTGACATTTTCCTTACTACAAACTTATCAATCTTTTGTACAATTTCAAATGTATAATAAGTGTATAGTAGAAAGGCTATGGATGTCATCATGAAGATCCATGTGCTTCGGTTTTGTACAATTTTACTTCCCCCATGAATTGAGAGAATGCTACATTTAGTTCTTTAGTTTTTTTATTTTCTGTTTTATGATAAAGAAAGGTCACTTTTGTATCTCACGTTCTAAAATAGAGAATAAATTATCGTGAAAGTAAGGAGGCGGGACAGCACCCCAACTCTCCGGTGAAATAAATGGTTTGCTACATTTTGACCTATGAAATCCTTGATAATACATCGAGGAAAATCTCAAAATTTTACAATCAAAAACTGAACCAAAATACGTAGTTGCGTTCATTATTTATTATGTTTAAATTAGTGTTAGACCAAATTTTCACTTTCTCAAATCACACCTCAACTGCCACGGCGATAAGTTTGATAATGTGCATACTGTCTTTTCGAGATAGGTTTGCTATGAGTCTATGACAGGGTAAACTTTTCTAGGATTCCTCAAATCAAGAACCTCAGTTTTGCAATCAATTTAGTAAAATCTTCCCTTTTCTAAGATTCATCAAATTAAGAACCTCAACTTTACAATCAATTTAGCAAATCTCCCCATGGATAAACACACACGAATGAATTTTAGTATACGTTTTACTATGGAAAAGCAAAATTTATTATCAAATACATGGAAAATATAAAGTGAGCAACAATGAAACGCATGAAAAAGTGATTCCAACCAAAATTTATTATCGAATACAATTTGAGTATTTTGGTTTTCATGGACAGTACTGTAGTTCTAAATCTGATTATACCTCAATATTTGTACCCCACTACCAATTGAAAAGCAAATACAAACAAATTCTTTTTGCACGACCAAGTACAAAAAACGGGTACATAAATTACAGTTTTTTCTTTCAAAATTAAATGTTATATAGATTCAAACAAAATTAATTCATAAGTTAAAAACACACACTGATGAAGAATAGGTGCATAGAATAATCCAAACCAATCTTCAAGCTGGGTTTAAACCTCGAAAAATTTGGCCTTGCCATATGCATCTCAAAAAGCAGAAAGCATATATAATCACATTATTGAAGCTTGCTTATCTCCGATACTTGGTTTCCATTTTGAAAGGTTAATATAAAAGAAATTAAAAAGGAATTATATTTGGATTAGGAATCTTAATTAAAATAGAATTTAAATTTATATAATTATAAATTAATTTTAATTGGTGGATATACTTATGAATTTTGGAAAGGGTAATATTGTGAAACTTTGTACAAAATTTTTATAATTTAAGGATGGATTAACTGCAAGATATGTGGATATAAACAAAATTACCCTTTTAAAAGACAAGTGATAAGCAAATTTCAAAACCACCTAAGAAAAATTATATACTATCCAAAAGATATTAAATTGTTAAAGCTCTGTTTGACGGAAGCTGTGATTCCCTTTGAAATCGACTTCCCAACTCTAAGAACAATGCAAGTGGAAACTGAAATTAGAGAATGATTGAAAAATAATCACTTTATGAAATTTTAGAAGATGAGATGCTTTTTTACTTTTTAGTAAGATATTCCTTATGATGCACTTATTTTTATGAGTACATGTTTTTTGCTTTTAATAATTTAATAAACTAAGGATTCGTGTATAAAGTTAACAACGTTTGTATATGTTAGTACAAATGAAAGGACTGAAATAATGTATTAGGTCGGAAATAAACACTCCCGCCATGTATAAAATTAAAAGCATTACTACATATGATAATTCAAATAGTGCCCAAAATCATCTTAAAGGGTAGGCTTATACGGTATACTGGGCTCCAAGCATTTCTTTATCCCTTTTTTCTGAAAATTAACATCAAATCAAATGTAGCTTCAGAAATAATCTCAGTGGAGATGTTTTCCTTTGACAAAAATTGGAAAGCGTGCTTCAAATCCTGTTTCAATGTGGGCCTACCCGCATTATTGCAAGAAACTGTAACATTAACCAAGTTTTAAAAAGTTTGTTGGTCCTAAAGAACTTAGTTTTAGAAAAATTGGGACCAAAAAAAAAAAAAATGGGCTCAGGGCTAGCAAATAGCCCACTGTCTAGGAATGACAAAATGATCACACTAAGCAGGTTTTTAAGCTGCCCAGATTCGAATGGGAGCCAATTCAGGGTAAATTTTCTTTGAACCAGGTCGGATAAAATTCGGGTTTAGGTAAAATAAACCCAATTGACACGACACTCAGAATTTAATTTTTTTTTTCATTTGATACTTTATAATATCCTATAATTGCATTGGATTAGAGTGGGTCAATGCGGATCGGGACGAGTACACTTAGAGTTCATTAGCAAGCGGGATGTGTTCTTGGGTTTTCCAAAGAAAAGCCCATCCTTAATCGGGCTTATATCATGTGGGCGCGTTCGGATTTTGCCAAAACTAACCCATTGTCATCCTCACCATTGTCCAATAAAAAATGGATTTAGTGGGTGGGTTGGCTAGCGGGATTTGAGCATAAGGAGGAGTTCATAATGGACCAGTTGCTATTATGACCCATAAATGAATCCAACGTGGACTCAAAAAATTTGTGAATGAGCAAAACATTTCCATTTTAATAGAATTTGGGACCAAGGAGCAGCCCAACCCATTATTTCAAGACTAAATAGAGCTAGCAGAGCCCAAGACATTGTTAGCACTCATGTTTTCATAATTCCACTTCATCAATTGCATTTCCTGCGTCAAGCTCATACAATAGGAGAGTTTGCATTATGTTATTTCATATAGTTAATAAAAATTATGACAACTCAGAAGGAAATTCCAAAATCATCCGAGGAAAATAATGTATTATCCAAAAGATATTAAGGTGGTGTTTGGTGCCTCTCTTTTTTTTTTTTTCTAGATAAGTTTTTAAAAATTTAGTGTTTGGTTGAATGTTTTGAGTTAGAGTTTTTATGTTGAAAAGTGAATTTGGTTTTGTTTGACTTTTTTCCAACCAATGAAAAAAATGTATAAAAAATTTAAAAAAATAGTCACAATGGATCTTATTTTATAGATCTCGATGAGTATGTTTCAAATATATATTTTTTATTATTTTTGGATTTTTGGATTTAAAGTTATGGCGTTTTAAAAAAAAAATTTAGAGAGAGAAAGTATAGTGAAATAAATTTTGGGAAGTGTGAAAGTAGAGTTGGTTTTGAGTTGAGTTTTTTAAAATTTTGGGAAAAAAAAAATAGTGAGCAACCAAACAGGCCCTTAAATGTTTTTGGCTTTGTTTGATAACAAAAATGTTTTTGGCTTTGTTTGATAACAACGAAATTAGACAATAATTGAAAAAAATTGAGGGAAAGATGTAATAGAGAGGAGCCAATTAAGTCCGATATTTTTGAAAAAACTAAAATATCAAAAATGAAAATAAATAAATATCTATTATGTGTATGTTACTGTGCCAACTTCTATGACATTATACTACATACATGTCACATTTGTGAAACACGTCCTTTAATCGCGTATTTGCAAGTTTGGACAACGTTTCAAATTAATACATAAATTAATATTTGTTTTAAGTAATTATTTTAAATTTTAACAATCTTGATACAGATTACTACAGAACGATTATATGTTGTAGATCAGGAATATACTACTTTGATGTTTATTGTAAATAATAATTATGGCTTATGTTTACAATTATCTTAATTCATAATTAACTGCGTTCTTAGTGTGGATGAATGTTTTCGTATTTGATTTAATATATTTTTTACCCATCATATTTGATTTAGTTTCAATTGTTGGAAGTCAAAATTATTCAAATATGTAGAATCCATTTTTTTCCCCGGATACTTCTATAATACAACTTTTTATATACAAGTGATCAAATTACAACCACCACAATAGGTAGATACAATGAAGGTTTCATTTACATGAATCAAACCCAACAAATTATAAGAATGTTAATCATGACACAAGAGGCATTGGTATAATCCTAATAATTAGGATTTTGAAATTGCAAAGAATGGTGAGGAATTGGGTAAAAGATTGTATAATCATACTTCTCAAAAGAAAAAAAAAATTCAAAAGATCCTACCTATAATTAAAATACTTATTCTTCGAGGAGGCATGAATACGGAGGAAAAGAAGGAAACGAAATTAGTGACAGACTAATAATGACTCATTTAATTAACATATATATAAATTCTGAATGGAAAGTACAATAGCAGGAATTTTCATTTTTATTCAAATCTTTCATTTTTTATTTTATTTTATTTTTGTTGCAAGATATGAAATATCATAATCAGTTTGAAATACTAGATGTCAACTTCTTTTTTGGTTTTTTTGTTTTGATAATCGCCGGAAGCAAGTGACAACACATTAATCCAAATCACGGGACACAAGATCCAAAAGCTAATCTGGAAACAAGGAGTCTGAATTCTCTGATTTATAAGAAAAGAAAGCAAAGCGAGCAAACTCATGAGCAACCAAATTACAATTACGCGGAATATAACCGAACATTACCTATAATATTTGACCTCTATTAAAAAAGACAAAAATTAGAGTATTGATATTTTATCCAAGAAAAAAAAAGCCCCAAAACAATAGAAAATAATTATAAAGGATATTATTGGGCTTGTCCATAGAATAAAGGACATCATTTTTAATCCATTAGTTTGCAAGACAAACTTTTGACTAAAGGACAATTTTTGGATGGAGGACCATCGACACTTTTATTTGTTTTATTTTTATTGTTTTTATGTGTTCTTCTTATTATATCCCTTTATTTATTTTATTATTTTTTTTCTGTTAAGAGACGGTTATAGAATTTTAGTTTACTTGACCCATTAAACTCATCAGACATATTACAGTTGGACCTTTGAGGACCAACTTTTAGAATTTTTTCACCATGATTATTTAGAAATTTTAGTGCAACGCCTCATCAAATCAATCAAACATATTATTACACAGTCCAGCAAAACATTTTAACAACTCAGATATTGTTGTTCAATACTTAGACATGCTATGCACAAATACTTTTAGATGATGGTATCTTTTTTTATCAGTTATGTTCACTTATTTGGATATTTCATACTTTTTGATTTTCAGTTTTCGGTTGTATATATACCATACTTCTGTTTCGGCATTCCATTTATTTGATTAAGACTACTTAGACGTCAGATAATTTAAGCATTCAAACATATTACCAGTTCTTTGTTTCAGACATATATTAAAATTTCAATTACTTATGTATCTGGTATATAATGATGGAATTGTATGTGATGTATGCGTACAATATTATTTAAATGATGGTATCTTATCTTATAAATTATTTCAATCAATCAAACATTTTAATATTTGTGATTTTTGGTGGGTACACCATATTTCTATTTTGGCATCCCATTTATTTGATTTAGACAATTTAAACATTCAAACATACTAGCAAAATCTCATTTTCGTCAGGTGTTGCGAATGGGTGGTAGTATGGTTTTCCAGTGCATGTTCAATGGGGACATTGCTATGTTTTCTCTATTTTTATAGTGGTATAATCATATATGTAACGTATCTATCAAAGGGATTATCGTGATTAAGGTTCCTCTGTTGTTAATATGGCTTGTTTGATATTTGAATATGGCGCTTTTTATATCCACCATTTGAATGCAGACGTTATGTAACTAATACAAATTTTTGCCTAATATGCTTAAAGTCCCCTATTTTGGTTGGACTCTTTTTTAACTAACTGTATCTATGGTTTTAATCACCTTGAGACTGTGGATATGGTTCGTCTTATTTGAACACTTACTGATCATGATTTTGTAATCCCTTGATGATAGCTTCAGTTTCTTTGTTTGATTTTGTAACTGTTAAACTCCCTGAAAATCTTGCTTGTATTTGGACTCTTATTAAAATCATTTTTCTGTTTTCCTAACTAGTGTGGTGCATGCTTTCTATTACCAAAGTCATTTTTTATTGCTTATGAGCAAGCTGGGTTTTGAAAAACGAGCACCCATATTAGTTGTGCTCCCAAAAAAATACTTTGTTGTTAGGCCATTGGGTCGAATTAATTTCCTACCCTCTTAGTATTTGTAATTGGATTTTGAATTTCCATCCCGTTAAGCTTCATTACATTATTCAGCCTGTAAGTGTAGATCGTTTTTCTCATTTTTTTTAGATCTAAAGTGTTTGTGTTAAAATTTCATTCTTCCAACCCCCTTTTAAAGTAATCATCCTTGAATCTAACAACATATAGATCATTATGTTCTTGCCTTTGGAATCAGACACCATTGCTTCCATTCTTTTCGATAGTGTTACTTTAGGTTCTGAGGGATAATATATAATCGTTCTTAGCCATGATCATTTATCTCCATCCATGTGAGCTAGATCTTCTTGTTATTGGTGTAATAATACAAATACTAAATGATCCATCTCGTTAGTTGCATGCTGTTCGTCTGATGATACCATCCCCGGAACAATAAAACGCATATCAATTTGATAACGGATTTTTCTTCATCCTTTCCGATCCTATTGAAAAGTTATGATTTAATGCTTCTTAATTATTTTTTACATCATTAAAATGCTTTATATCATAGTGCTTTTTTTCTATTTGTTTTTTGGGTTCCGATTATGATGTTACATTTACAATATACTATTTACTTATGTTTCATCTATTTATAAAGTTCTTGAGGATTTCAATCATCCATGTTCTGTAAGTTTGGTTATAGGTTTTTTAGGTCATTTTGTTGATCACCACAATTGTCGTCCAACCTTGCATCTATTAATGTTCATCTGCGGAGATGACATTTTGACACAATCATATTGGCCTTGTCCTATTCTTATCTTGGAAATCAGCAGTTATGTGTTTCGTACTTTGACCTTCTTATTAGATATTGATTTTTTTTTGAATTTTTGTATCTGTTCGCCTTTGTTTTTTATTTGAATTTTTTTATGAAGTTTGATTGTTATTTAATTGTATTAAATCTTAAATTTTTATTATGTCTAATTTTTTAAATAATTCTATTTAGGGGCAATTTCGGTATAGCAAAAATTAATTATTTTAACTAGTTAATTAATTAATTAATTAATTTGTCCTTCAACCAAAAGTTGTCCTCCAAACTAATTCTTCCAAAATATTGTCCTTGGTTAAAAAGAAAATGGGACTTTTGTCCTTTATAAAAGAAGCGCCACCCCCCCCCCCCCCCCCCCCCCCCCCCCCCCCCCCAAAAAAAAGAAAAAAGAAGAGGGGTAATTGTACTTTTACCACCTAAAGTTTCTGACTTTAATTTCTAACATTTTAGTTCTTGAGATTCGAACTAGGTTGCACATTTATCTAAAATTTGCAGCTCCATCAATTGCTTGGAATAAAAATATATTCCTGTGGCAGGTGTCTTTTTCATTTAAAAACTTGACGAATTGTCCAATTTTAGATAAAGTGCAACTCGACTCAAACTTTGAAGACAAAAATGTTGTAAATGAAACATTAAAAACCAAAGTGAGAATACATATAAAGTTCAGGGGAGGAAAGTTTAGTTACAATACAAACTCGATAAAATAATGACCTTGCTAAATTAATAAATTTCTTTGGTCCCAACTCAGGCCAAAGAGCCAAATTAATCTTTTTGCTAAATTTATAAGATAACACTTTTCTATAAGGTCTCATTATGCCCATTAGTTACATGAATTAATAATTTACCTTTTTAGACTTACTATCACGCCTTATCAAAATATGAGTAAAATGTTGTTTACTTTTTGCTTAAATTTATATTTGCCTAAATTTTATTCCTAACTTTCTATAATGTCCTAAGCATGTCATGTATGTATTTCTAATCTTGTAAGAGAAAATATTTTTTTGACGTAATTGATTTGATGGCTTCTTTTCAAGAAACATGCTGCATAACAAAACTATCATCCTGAAGTTCGTCTTCTTAATTATTTTTTGGGACGCTATCAATAATCTCTTCGTTTGTTAAAACCACCTCTCTTCATATGTACCTGGATGGTTTAATTTTTTTTTGGGTGCCGGTAAAAGCACCCTACAAATTCAATTTAAACACTCATTTTTCAGGCATCTATATTTTAATTTTTAATTTGTAAGAGCACACGTACAGTTTAGGCACCTTATAAACACATGCTTAAAACAAAACATTATATTTGCGACAAACACTTGGTTACTAAATTCCGTCACTGAAAATTAATCTTTTTCTAAAATTAGAGTTGAACGTAAAAATGTCACTAGAATTAATAAATTTATACTTGATTTATATCTCATTTTTGTCTCACAATTATTTTCAATAAAACTCAAACTAACATTTTTTTCCATACTTGTGCAAAAGAATGAGCTTCGTTTGTTGCTCCAAATAGAATATAAAGAGTACGTGGGTTTTTGGGGCTGCAGGCCACTCTTACCTACATTCCACCTACATAGGAGAATGGAGTTAAAATTGTTCAATTACAAAACGGGAGATTGAGTATGTATAAAGATAAGTACACATGATTGTGTATGTATTAGGAAAAATCCACCATTCCATGCTACGAAGCAATTTGTGTTAAGGAACTGGAGTAGTTATGGTGAGGTTAAGATATATTTTCTGAAAACATGGGTCTCCGTGATAGAGTTTAAGAATGTAGAGTCCACTGTGTAAGTCATAGAGGCAGGGGCCATGGTAGTTTGATAGCTACTAAGCCATTGATAATTAGGCCTTGGAGTGCAAATGCCAATCTTGAATGTGAGGAGGCAATGGTACAGATATGGATTCGATTTCCCATTTGCAACTACATTTAGATGCCAAAACCATTGGTGTCTTCAAAAAAAAGTCATGGGCTTTAAACGCAATGATGCAGGAAAAAAAAAAGTTGTGGGCTGAATTGAGATACTAGGGTGCCTTCAAAGCACACATGTTAACTATATAAATTACCTTTTTTTATAAAAAAAGGTGTTTAAATTAAAATATCAGGGTGCTTTTACCAGCACCCTTTATATATATATATATATATATTTTAAGTTCTCTAAGTCCAAACTAGGATATTAGAGTAGTACCATAAATAGTCAACATCCATTTGATTACGATAATGTATCTCTTTAATTATTGAATCCAATTCTCAAATGCTTTCGGTAAATTAATAAATTATTAACTTATTGACAAATTAAAATCTGGTTTAATTAATAAAATTGACTAATATCAACCTTAATAATTTATAAAGTTTTTGTTCTACCCACTAATTGTTGAATCATTCCAACAAAAAAGCACATTAATTAGTTTTGGTTTCTCACAAGATCATTATCACTTTTTTTTGATAAAAATTAAATTTCAGTATATAGTCCTGACTAAATTTTCTTTTAAATTAAAAATAGAGTTAAATCCCTGAATCTGGTGCGCTTTTTTTCTAGAGATTTTGGACCATGCACTCGAGGTTTTGGGCTATCTTTATGTTTACATTTTGCAGCCAAAATTTGTAGTTTATATCATCCCGAGTCCGGTACTTTTTCTTAGTGATTTTGGACCTTGCACTTGACGTTTTGGGTCATCTTTCCATTTGCATCTTGCACCCAAAATTTTGTAGTTTATATCGTAATAATATATCCCTTAAAATTGTATTTGTCTTATTTTGATCTTAAAAGTATGAGTGGCATCTCACTTTCATCCAAAACAAGTGGATATCCCGTCAATTTTTTAGACGGAATATCCATGTAATGCAAGTTCGGGAATGACAAAAAAATGTCATAATTATACAGGAAAGGGTAAGCTTTGTTATAATTGATATATGAATTGACTTATGATATGATAATTGATATGCTAACAAGCTTTATCTTTTTCTGCACCAAAAGATTCGCCTCTTTCGTTAACCATTTTTGCAGAGTTAAAATAGAAAAGAAGAAAGAACAACCTAAAAGACAAAGGTGATGGAAATATCGATCAATGGTTGTTAAATAAGTTGTTGAAGATGCCAAGTTCATTGGATAAATTACGATCAATGGAAACACCATCATTTCAATGAAACTCAAGAAGATGATGAGTAATGACATTGGTGCCAAAAGCAGAGGAAAACGCAATGTGGCTGGTGGGACTCGAACCCATGTATCCATGGAGAAAGCAGAGGAACACAACCACAACATATTTTTACTTTATAGATCCTACCTGTTGTCCAAATTTCGAATGCAAATAACTGCTTTATTTATTAATCCAATCCTTTATTTTTTTAAGTGTTTTTAGTTTCCTTTTTAGAAGATAATAATTTGTAAGGACAATTCTCATTAAAGCTAAAATTCGAAGTCCTCTTAATTGGAACTTTAAACTAAGTACAATCATTGGCGGATCTACGTAGGGACCGGTGGGAGCACATGGCGCGACTCAAATATTTGTATATGTCAATTCTTTTGTAAATACTTTTATTACTCAAGTGGTTGTAATTTAATTCTTTTCTAGATACTCTTATTACTCAAGTGGTTGTAGTTTAAATTATGCATGAGGTAGTTAGTTCAAGATCTCTCATTTCCTCTCTTATTTTATCCTGATTTATTTACTTTTTGGGCTATCAAAGCTATCTAAATATTCAGCAATTTTATTTTAATTAATATAATACGTAAATTATCTGTTATTAGTATATATGCTTAATTGCAAAACTTAATTCATATATATAAATAAATGGTATGGTGTGGCTAGTACATAGCACTTTAAATGTATTATCTGATGTGATCCAGTCTAGCCCACCTTAGCCAAGAAATTAGAAGAGGTGATCTGTTTTCTAGCGTGTTCTCACGACTGGCCTTAAAGCCCTTAGAGTACCACATTGATGAATTAGAATGAAGGGTGGTTTGAACAGTGTAAGAGCGTGGGCACGACTGAAGCTGTTTTCTAGCGTGTATCTGCACGACTGGTTCACATTGCAGTGGACTGCAATATGAATTTAATTAAAGTTTATATTTCATATTATTATTAGTTATATTGCTTAAATGCCCAATGATTATTATTTTATTTAGAGTATATTGTCATGTTAGGAATGTATTGGGCTTATTTTAGAGTATTTATTAGTTTTCTTATTACATTAGGATTATTTTAGATGTTATTTTCCTTTTTAAATAAGAATTAGTTTCCATATTGTTTTAGAAAACTAATTAGTTGCTTTATCTCCTATTTAAAGGAATTTTTTTCATGGTATTAAGAGGACTTCAATAATTATTATAATAGAGTTTTTTCATTTTTGAGTTCTTAAGAACTTGTTGAATGATTATGAATTGATTTATTCGTATTGTTCTTTACTTATCAATTGATCATTCACAATCAATTGTAGCGTCTTCAATTATACTAAGATTCACCTCCATTATAGGTGTTGGGTTGAGGTTTATCTTCCATCTATAGTCCAATTCTAATGTTCTAGTTTGTTTTTAGACTATGGGTCAAGGATTCACAAAAAACTAGTTAGGAGTACAATACGGGATCGCGTTATTAATTATCTAAGGTTCTAACAAGGATTTTCATTACATTTTTTTTGTATTTCTAGTGAAACTTTATTTACATGTGTGATGGATTTAAACTTTAAAGTGCTAGCTCTAAAAGGAATTCTTAAAATTTTCAATTGCCATGCCCTAAATAACATGCTATAATTTTTTTATTTTTTAATTTGTAAGATACGTAATAAAATAATTAGACTTTCACTATTTTTTGTTTAGTTTAACTTTTTTCTTTTTTGCAAAATTTTACAACTGCGAGCACATACTACCACTAATTCCTGGATCTGCCCCTAGAGACATGCAATTACCCTAATTTTGTTTGGTCTAAATTTATTAAATTAAATTTTTGCCCCAAGTCATCCTTCTGAGGATTACTTTCCATAGTCAAGATAAGGCTCCTCAATATATCTATCTATCTGGATCCCTTTCTACTTGAAGGCAAGCCTCCTCAAGATTTCTTATTATTTTTTAAGGTAATCCTCCTCGGGATATTTATCTATTTGAAGGTAATCCTCCTTAGTATTTCTTATTTTTTGAAGGTAATCCTTAGGTTCATTTCCATAAAAGGGGTCATCCGGATCATTTCTATAGTCAGGATCATCCGGATCACTTCTATATTTAGAGTGATCCAAATCAATTTCATAGTCAGAGTCATCCTTGTGAAAATCACTTCCAGAATCGCGCGCGGTCATCCTAATATCTAGAGGGCGAGCTTCCCCAGACTCTTAAACTCTTAATTGGCAATCCTTTTTTTATTAAATTAATTTAAGTTCATCAAAAGACACAAAAGGTCCACCATTACTATAAATTATAAAACTAAGTCTCCTGCTGTATTATGGGCTTATGGCATACGAAGTAAGCCTACTGTGGTGTTAAAATGGAAATGCCTATTTTAATTAGGATTAGTATCCCAATAACTTAATATTAGGATTCCAAAAAGTGATTTGGATGATATACAACCTGCTCATTTATTAGTGAATGAAATGTCAAGTGTGAACCTCACCTACCAAATATGCGTACCAACTAAAAAATAATGTCACATTGTCTAAATTAGTTTTTTGAGGACCAGTTCTAAATCTCCCTAGAACTACTCATAATAGTCGGAGCATTGGGGAATGAGAACACGTAGACGGATGGTCACCGGATTAAACGCAACCTAAGACCCATCTCTTAAGAAATTTGAAGTTTGAACACAACCTTGAGAGTTGGCTTAATTATTTCCGTATTGGTTTTCTTGTATATTGGCTTTGGAGTAATGAAGTTTTGTCGCTTTATATATATACTAGGGTATACCCGTGCCATCCAGCACGGTAAATTAAATAAGAACTGATAATAAGATAAAAAGAAATAACGTGTGATGAACCTAAATCGAGAAACTTAGGTTCAATATATCTTCATACTAGAAAAATTAAAAGTAGACTGGATTAGATTGACTTATTTTTAATTTTTAAAGAATCTTTTAATCATATTTTTTTATCTTATTCTGATCTCGGCAAAATAAGTTTTTAACAAATTAAACTCAAGGCCATATGTGAAAATATTTCAATCACGTATGTTGTAATGATTTGAAAATAATTCAAAAATTTAACTGATATATTGTGAACACTCCTAAAAACGACATACTGAGATGATCAATAATATACGAACACATAAATCATGTCCTTAAATGTTACTCAATAATTTTTATTATTTTTTTTAACAAAATTCTATAGTCATGATGGATCTCGTTTAATTGATCTTGATTAGTAGATTTTAAATATTAAATTTTGAATTTTTTTATTAAGTTATGACATTTTTAATGTTGAAAAAATGAATGGCACGTGAGAGTTTATTGTGCGTATATTATTGGTGTTAAATGTTACTCAATAATTTTTCTTATTTTATTTGTTTACATAATTATATAGTAATGATGAATCTTGTTTAATTGATAGTGATTAATAGATTTAAATATTAATTTTTTATGAAATTTCTCTATTATAATATTTTAAATATTAATTAAAAAATTTAGTTTAAGATGAATCTTGTTTAATTGATCTTGATCAGTAGAGTTTAAATATTAAATGGGGCAATTAAAAAAAAGGGCTTATTAGAGAAAGATTTTCACACTAAGGCCAAGGAATAATTTTTTTTTAAATAAAGGGCCTATTTTTTATTTTATTGATAATATGACATGTGTCTTTTTTTTCATTATAAAATGACATCCCAACCCTTAAAATAAACTAAAAAATACCAATATGCATTAAAATATGGACTGCAATATGAACTTTGCAGTCTATATTTCATGCAATATGAACTTTGCAGTACATATTTCACTGCACATGTGAACTTTGCAGTCGATATTTTTAGTGCAAAGTTCATATTGCAGTCTATATTTTACTGCAATGTGAACTTTGCAGTCCATTTTTTTAGTGCAAAGTTCATATTGCAGTCCATATTTCACTGCAATATGAACTTTGCAGTTCATATTTCACTGCAATATGAACTTTGCAGTCCATATTTTTTGTGCAAAGTTCATAAAAAGGGTAATTTAGGTAATACATAACATGTTTTTATTAATTAAATGATATTTAAATTTATTCAAATGCATTCATTTAAAATATAAAACAAAATAGGCCTCTTACACTAATTACCAATTAAAAATAGGCCCTTCATTCAAAAAAATATTATTCATTGGATTTTTGGTAAAAATCAATGTATAATAAGCCCTTCTACCTAATTTCTAGATATTAAATTTTGAATTTTTTATTTTAAGTTACGACATTTTTAATATAAAAACAATTATTGATGTGTGAGAATTTATTGTGTGTATATTATTGTATTTTTTTACATAATTCTATTATCATGATGGATGTTGTTAATTGATCTTGATTAGTAGATTTAAATATTATTTTTTTTATGAAATTTCTTGATTAGTATATTTTAAATATTAAAATTTTTATTTTAAGATGAATCTTATTTAATTGATCTTGATCAGTAGAGTTTAAATATTAAATTTTGAATTTTTTATTTTAAGTTATGGCAATTTTAATGTAAAAATATTTATTGGTGTGTGAGAGTTTACTTTGTTTATATTATTAGTGTTAAATGTTACTCGGCAAAATAAGTTTTTAACAAATTAAACTCAATGCCATATGTGAAAATAGTTCAATCACGTATGTTGTAATGATTTAAAAATAATTCAAAAATTTAACTGATATATTATGAACACTCCTAAAAACGACATACTGAGATGATCAATAATATACGAACACATAAATCATGTCCTTAAATGTTACTCAATAATTTTTATTATTTTTTTTACCAAAATTTTATAGTCATGATGGATCTCGTTTAATTAATCTTGATTAGTAGATTTTAAATATTAAATTTTGAATTTTTTTTATTAAGTTATGACATTTTTAATGTTGAAAAAATGATTGGTATGTGAGAGTTTATTGTGTGTATATTATTGGTGTTAAATGTTACTCAATAATTTTCCTTATTTTATTTTTTTACATAATTATATAGTAATGATTGAATCTTGTTTAATTGATAGTGATTAATAGATTTAAATATTATTTTTTAATGAAATTTCTCTATTATAATATTTTAAATATTAATTAAAAAATTTAGTTTAAGATGAATCTTGTTTAATTGATCTTGATCAGTAGAGTTTAAATATTAAATTTTGAATTTTTTATTTTAAGTTATGACATTTTTAATATAAAAACAATTATTGATGTGTGAGAATTTATTGTGTGTATATTATTGTTTTTTTTGACATATTTTTGTTATCATGATGGATGTTGTTAATTGATTTTGATTAGTATATTTAAATATTATTTTTTTATGAAATTTCTTGATTAGTATATTTTAAATATTAAAATTTTTATTTTAAGATGAATCTTATTTAATTGATCTTGATCAGTAGAGTTTAAATATTAAATTTTGAATTTTTTATTTTAAGTTATGGCAATTTTAATGTAAAAATATTTATTAGTGTGTGAGAGTTTACTTTGTGTATATTATTGGTGTTAAATGTTACTCAATAATTTTTATTTTTTTTTAAATAATTCTATAGTGATGATGGATCTTGTTTTATTGATCTTTATTAGTAGATTTTAAATATTAAATTTTTTATTTTTTATTTTAAGTTATGCCATTTTTAATATAGAAAAAATTATTGGTATGTGAGAATTTATTGTGTGTATATTATTGGTGTGAGTGTTTTAACGTTGATGTTACATCTTCATGTGTGTATAAAACTCATCCAATGGTGTAGAGTTAATGTACACCATAACATATATATTTTTAACCATTAGATTTTTATATTTTTTGAAAATAAATTTAGTCAAACTTGATGTTTTATAATATAGATATACACAAGCGATAATAGATCCAAATTATGGTTCTTAGGGGAGTGGAGGGAGATTGAACCGTAGCATCCCGTATATAACACAAACTTAATCACTTGATTCAAAGCCCGGATCTTGAAGTTTCATCTTTTAGGCTTTAAAAAAAAAAAAAAAAAAACCACAAAACAAAACAAAACGCATATAATGCATGTGTAAAATTAATTTGTATTACAAATAAATTTTATGGTTATTTGTTTGTAAATTAATGGTTCATTTTATGCTCTTGTTTTGAACACAACGTTGAGAGTTGGCTTAATTGTTTCCGTATTGGTTTTCTCGTATATTGGCTTTGGAGTAATGAAGTTTTGTCGCTTTATATATATATATATATAAGCGGTAATAGATCCAAATTATGGTTCTTAGGGGAGAGAAGGGAGATTGAACCGTAGCATCCCGTATATAACACAAACTTAATCACTTGATTAAAAGCCCGAATCTTGAATTTTCATCTTTTAGGCTTTCAAAAAACAAAACGCATATAATGCATGTGTAAAATTAATTTGTACTACAAATAAAATTTATGGTTATTTGTTTGTGCATTAATGGTTCATTTTATGCTCTTGTGTAAATTTAAAAATATATATGCAATACAAACACGTGTAAGATGCCACTGCATGTAATGTTTGGTATTTTTTTCTTCTTTTTTCTTATGCATGTATGCTTTGGTAATTACAGTGGCCTTGCTTTGCAAATGTTTCAAATTTATAAATTTTACTTACCTAAACAATACTCTATCATCAAACATATTAATCCATCCTCAAATTGACATATAATTTCGTTTCGTTATTCTCAAATTGATAGTCATATTTTTTTAAAAAAACAAAATTAATATACCAAATCTTACACTAAAAAATAAATTGTATTTTTAATATTGATTAGAGTGAAATTATTATTATTATTATTATTTATTTTTATTTTTATTTTTTTGCTTTTTTAAAAAAGTACCAAAGTCAAAATGAGACTATCAATATAAAACGAGGGAGTTTTAAAGATGATAAATCTAAAAGAAAATCTTTAGAGAAGAACTCGGGTGGCGGTGATACAAGCTCAAATCGTGTTAGGAGTAGTTTGAAAGAGCAATTTTTATGTCGCAAATAAAACACCAAATAAAAAACTCATAACTTTACTAAACTACATTAATAATGTAGATAGCATAAGTAAGGGATTGCACACAAAGGGAATGAAAGTTTAGAATTGTGATGCATCCATTAGCAAGTTAGGGGTGGCGATTGCTTGTGTTAGAGATTCTTGGGGGATTGTTATCGATGGTTTTGCTCATAGGAAACCCTCATCTTCTTCGGTTTTGGTGGCCAAAGTCCTTCTCAGTTGGCCTCTCTTATTTCTAGGGATTTTAGTTCTCAGGGTTGTGTCATGTGTTTTCGGCTTTCCTTTTTCAAAAATAAAATAAAAATAATTGGTGATGTTTGTTTGATATTTTGAGTTGAGTTTTTCAGTTGAATTTTTAAAATATGGTGTTTGGTAGAATTTGAAAGTATGTTGAAAAGTGAATTTGGTTTTTGTTTGAATTTTTTCAACCAACTAAAAAATCTCATTTAAAAAAATTCAAAAAATAGTCACAATGGATTTTATTTTATAGATCTCGACGAGTAGGTTTCAAATATATATTTTTTATCTAATTTTGATTTTTGAATTTAAAGTTATAGTGTTTTAAAAAAATTAGAGAGAAAAAATAGAGTGAAATAAATTTTGAAAAGCGTAAAAGTAAAATTAATTTTAAGTTATTTTTAAAATTTTAAAAAAAAGTTCCCACCAAACAGGCCCAAAACCTTTCTTTTATAAAATAATTAGGGTATACCTGTGCCATCCAGCACGTTAAATTAAATAAGAATTGATAATAAGATAAAAATGAATAACGTGTGATAAATTTAAATTGACAAAGTTAAATTCAATATATTTTCATGCTAGAAAAAATTAAAAGTAAACTGAATTAGACCGACTTGATCTTATTTTTTTATCATATTTTTTGATCTTATTTTGATATTAGTAAAATAAGATTTTAAAAAATTAAACACAAGGCCATATGTGAAAATAATTCAACCACGTATGTTGGTATGATTTGAAAATAGTTCAAAATTTTGACTGATATATTGCGAACACTCCTAAAAATGACATAATAAGATGACCAATAATGTACGAACACATAAAGTACATCCATAAATATTACTCAATAATTTTTATTATTTTCTTTACATAATTCTATAGTCATGATAAATCTCGTTTAATTGATCTTGATTAGTATATTTTAAATATTAAATTTTGAATTTTTTATTTTAAATTATGACATTTTTAATGTAGAAAAAAATGATTGGTGTGTGACTTTATTGTTCAATTGATCTTAATTAGTAGATTTAAATATTAAATTTTTATTAGATTTCTTGATTAGTAGAGTTTAAATATTAAATTTTGAATTTTTTATTTTAAGTTATAGCATTTTTAATAAAAAAAAAATATTGGTGTGTGAGAGTTTATTATGTGTATATTATTAGTGTTAAATGTTAATCAATAATTTTTATTTTTTTTACATAATTCTATAGTCATGATGGATCTTATTTAATTGATCTTGATTAGTATATTTTAAATATTAATTTTTTTATTTTTTTATTTTAAGTTATGTCATTTTTAATATAGAAAAAAATATTGGTGTGTGAGAATTTATTGTGTGTATATTATTATTAAATTTCTTGATTAGTAGAGTTTAAATATTAAATTTAGAATTTTTTATTTTAAGTTATAGCATTTTTAATGTAAAAAAAAAATATTTGTGTGTGAGAGTTTATTGCGCGTATATTATTTTAAGTTATAGCATTTTTTACATCTAGTGTATACTCGTGCCATTCGGCACAATGAAATAATAGAATAAAAAAGAGTAACATGCTCTAAATCTAAATAGACAAATATCATTAGCTTATTTCGACAAACATCAACTGAAATGTATGTTCAATATATTAATCATATTTTTTTAATAAAATAAACTCAACGGAAAATGTAAAAATAATCCAACAATGTATGGATTCTTAAAAGTTACTTAATAATTTTTCTTGATTTTTTTTACATAATTTTATAGTCATGATGGATCTTGTTTAATTGATATTGATTAGTAGATTTTAAAAACTAAATTTTTATTAAATTTTGAATTTTTTATTTTAAGTTATAACATTTTTAGTATAAACAAAATTATTAGTTTGTGAGAGTTTATTGTGTGTGTATTATTGGTGTGAGTGTTTTAACTTTGATATGACATCTTGATGTGTGTATAAAACGCATTCAATGGTGTAGAACTAATGCACACCATAACATATGAATTTTTAACCATTAAATTCTTATACTTTTTAGATAAAAATTTTGGTCAAACTTAATGTTTTATAATATAGATTTCAATTTTCTATGCGAGAATTATGATTGCTAATAAAGACAATTATTAATATAGAAAATAATAAGAAGAGCCAGGCCCAAAGAGTAGGTTGACGAGGACACGAGGTGGTCACTCCTAACTTGACTTTTCAATTTTTGGACAATTTTGAGGGTCCCAAAATTTTAAATTTGTGTTGATACAGGACTCGGCTCTTTTTAATTATTTTAAATGAGATTAATTTTGAGAGCTAAATGAATTATTTTTTCATAAAATTTGGTTCAGAATGGAGATGAACTCCAGAATAAATATATCATTGCCACAAATTTTGTTTAAATGAATCAACTTAAATGTGGGTGAGACAATCAACTAAAATTTCAATGGACCAAAATGAACACATATTTTCAATTTTTATTACAACAACGTTCGGTTTGAATTTTTTGTTAAAATTTTGTGGAGATGTATAGAAATCGTTTACACAAAATTTCATAAAAAAATCATCTATTTAATTCTCGAAATATACCCTATTAAGCGAAACTGGAAGAGTGAAGTGATGGAGATGAGCCAAGTCCATCATATATGACATTGTTCCAATTTTTTTAAGTTTTAATATATGGTGGAGAGCATAATTTCCTTTTTAAAAGTGGTTGTAACGTTATTAATCTCCTACTTTTATTAATAAATGCGCTATATATATTCGTTTAGAAAAAATCACTAACAAAATACAAGGTCTCATACCAATATGTTATGATCTTATTTTATTTTTTAGTCTCTGTTAATCCTTTTGAAAATTTTCACCTTGACGAAAAACAAATTTTATTCATATATTTATAAAAAAAAATATTCCATAACTTTTAATAACTTTTTAAACAATTTTTTCACTCTTTAACACCCTGTCTTATTTATTCGACCTCTAAGGATTGATAATATGTGCATATACTCAGTGTTTAAGAGCCGAGTTATTATTGGTAAAACAAAAATAAAATCAAATATATGTACACATGCTTAGTCCTTAAGAGTCGGGTTAATATTAAATTTTAAAGAATACTTTAATGTGTATCAATAGCAACCTCTCATATATATCTATATTATAAAACAACAAGTTTGACTAAATTTATTTTCAAAAAATATAAAAATCTAATGGTTAAAAATATACATGTTATGGTGTGCATTAACTCTACACCATTGGATGAGTTTTATACACACATGAAGATATCACATCAAAGTTAAAACACTCACACCAATAATATACATACAATAAATTCTCACATACAATAAATTTAATAAAAATTTAATATTTAAAATCTACTAATCAAGATCAATTAAACAAGATCCATCATGACTATAGAATTATGTAAAAAAAAATAAAAATTATTGAGTAACATTTAACACCAATAATATACACAAAGTAAACTCTCACACACTAATAAATATTTTTACATTAAAATTGCCATAACTTAAAATAAAAAATTCAAAATTTAATATTTAAATTCTACTGATCAAGATCAATTAAATAAGATTCATCTTAAAATAAAAATTTTAATATTTAAAATATACTAATCAAGAAATTTCATAAAAAATAATATTTAAATCTACTAATCAAGATCAATTAACAACATCCATCATGATAATAGAATTATGTTAAAAAAAAAAAACAATAATATACACACAATAAATTCTCACACATCAATAATTTTTTTTATATTAAAAATGTCATAACTTAAAATAAAAAATTCAAAATTTAATATTTTAACTCTACTGATCAAGATCAATTAAACAAGATTCATCTTAAACTAAATTTTTTAATTAATATTTAAAATATTATAATAGAGAAATTTCGTAAAAAATAATATTTAAATCTATTAATCACTATCAATTAAACAAGATTCATCATTACTATATAATTATATAAAAAAATAAAGTAAGAAAAATTATTGAGTAACATTTAACACCAATAATATACACACAATAAACTCTCACATACCAATCATTTTTTCAACATTAAAAATGTCATAACTTAATAAAAAAATTCAAAATTTAATATGTAAAATCTACTAATCAAGATCAATTAAATGAGATCCATCCTGACTATAAAATTTTGTTAAAAAAATAATAAAAATTATTGAGTAACATTTAAGGACATGATTTATGTGTTCGTATATTATTGATCATCTCAGTATGTCGTTTTTAGGAGTGTTCATAATATATCAGTTAAATTTTTGAATTATTTTCAAATCATTACAACATACGTGATTGAACTATTTTCATATATGGCCTTGAGTTTAATTTGTTAAAAACTTATTTTGCCGAGTAACATTTAACACTAATAATATAAACAAAGTAAACTCTCACACACTAATAAATATTTTTACATTAAAATTGCCATAACTTAAAATAAAAAATTCAAAATTTAATATTTAAACTCTACTGATCAAGATCAATTAAATATGATTCATCTTAAAATAAAAATTTCAATATTTATAATATACTAATCAAGAAATTTCATAAAAAAAATAATATTTAAATCTACTAATCAAGATCAATTAACAACATCCATCATGATAATAGAATTATGTAAAAAAAAACAAATAATAATATACACACAATAAATTCTCACACATCAATAATTTTTTTTTATATTAAAAATGTCATAACTTAAAATAAAAAATTCAAAATTTAATATTTAAACTCTACTGATCAAGATCAATTAAACAAGATTCATCTTAAACTAAATTTTTTAATTAATATTTAAAATATTATAATAGAGAAATTTCATAAAAAATTAATATTTAAATCTATTAATCACTATCAATTAAACAAGATTCATCATTACTATATAATTATGTAAAAAAATAAAATAAGAAAAATTACTGAGTAACATTTAACACCAATAATATACACACAATAAACTCTCACATACCAATCATTTTTTCAACATTAAAAATGTCATAACTTAATAAAAAAATTCAAAATTTAATATGTAAAATCTACTAATCAAGATCAATTAAACGAGATCCATCATGACTATAGAATTTTGTTAAAAAAATAATAAAAATTATTGAGTAACATTTAAGGACATGATTTATGTGTTCGTTTATTATTGATCATCTCAGTATGTCGTTTTTAGGAGTGTTCACAATATATCAGTTAAATTTTTGAATTATTTTCAAATCATTACAACATACGTGATTGAAATATTTTCACATATGGCCTTGAGTTTAATTTGTTAAAAACTTATTTTGTCGAGATCAGAATAAGATAAAAAAATATGATTAAAAGATTTTTTAAAAATTAAAAATAAGTCAATCTAATCCAGTCTACTTTTAATTTTTCTAGTATGAAGATATATTGAACCTAAGTTTTTCGATTTAGGTTTATCACACGTTATTTCTTTTTATCTAATTATCAGTTCTTATTTAATTTACGGTGCCGGATGGCACGAGTATATTCTAGTATATATATAAGTGGCCCAATTTTTAGAACTCGCCATGGACCGGTAAATACCTTCTGGGCCCAGTGCTGTTAGTTAGAGTAGAATTTGACAATTAGAAAGTGCTTCTAACCAAAATAACTGTACAATAAACTCATGACTAATATACATTGCAAAAAAAAATTACAAAAACACCCAAATAAAAAAATAAAGAAAAAAGGAAGATGAAGACCCCCCCTCCCTTTCTCAAATTTCTAGACCGGTATTATTGCTAAAGTAATTATAGTTATTGTCAGAGTAATGTATAACTTTAAAAATATGTAATACAACCTCTGAAAAACAATAATATGATATTCTGTTAAAGGCATAATATATTTGGCAATAGGCATAACCATTTTTTTTTATTAGGCTCCATTGAGTGTCGGAAAAAAATACCTGATAAGATATAAAACACCGGATTAAATAATTACACCTTGTGTTTTCTGGGATAAACAATCATGTCTGAATAATTTTTCTGGTGCTTTCTCCTATCTAAAGTTGTAACAAACATGGGATAGGAATATCTAATCCTATCCCGCCTCCTAATCTGACGTGACAAACAAATCCTTATATATTATAAAGATCTTTGATATATTGGATAATATTAAGTGTTTGTTCGATTCAAGTATTTGTTCGTTCTTGAAATCTAAAATAATAATTTTTTGTAAAAAATTTGAGTCTCATTAACTTATGATTCAATCTCCTGACATAAACTATAAAAAACTCCTAGTATTAATTTACCAATTTAATATTTCAAAAACAAATAAAATCTCCAAAGAAACGAGCACTAAAAAGAAAAGAGATTTATTGAAATCTCACAACCCAGGAAATAAATCAAATAAACAAATTCCATCTGCATTACTAAAACTGTAGTTTTTTGCCCCTATAAAAAGGTAACAACAGAAACAAAAAGGAAGATTGACAATGTGTTGTATAATGATTTACCATTCCCTTAGGGATATAGAGGAGGCATAAGAAAAATCTATTGAAACAAATTTTCGAAATGTAGCAAAGTCATAAAAATTTATCACCTATTTTCAAAAAATAAACAAATAAAAGAAAAAATGTGGTCCAATTTAAAAGACAACAACATCGATTCAGTCAATCCTCCAGCAATGGATCATCATCAAGCCAATCCGCATAAATGCGATTGATTTTCTTATGAACTTTCCATTTCAATAGGCTCTTGTCAATATTATTACCTCTCGATTCTTTTTCAGTTGGAGCACCCCCCACAACAACCGTACTTTCGACAACCGAAGGAACAAAAGAGAGAGGTCTCGTTGGAAAAGAGCCGATATTCGATATCGCCTCAGCCTCAACACGCCCACCAGGTGGAGCCTGCAAATCTGATAAACCAAGACATTCAGGCATTGAAAAATCTATGAGGCTGGCTTCGGAGTGTTTTTTTCTTGTTTTGGGGGGGGTTGACATTACTAAACTATCCTTCATGCTTTAGTAAATAAAATGCAACTTGAACAAGGATTGGGACCCACAACCTCAGGTACGAAGAACACGTACATTTACCGCTTGAACAAACACTATTATCACATAACTTCAAATTGTTTTAACAAGTCTAAAAGATATAAAAAATTATCAGGTATAATTTTGCACACCTATCAAGTGTGCCATGAATTCTAGTACTTTTCGCTCACATTATACGTTAAAATAATAATAATAATAATAATAATAATAATAATAATAATAATAATAAAATCATCTTATATGCATATGGAGCCAATAGTTTCACTTTTCACAAAGTTTTGCGGAAGAACAAAACCATTTACTATCATGAGATGGGGAAACTGATTACGTACGAAAAGGAAAATGAACTTCTAAATATGGGCTTCTTGAAAAGAGGAATCATTAATTTGGGACGGAGGGAATATATGGAAAATATTTCTATATATTGACATGGGTACATTAGATCATGCAGTGTGTACATACAAAGAAGCTAACAGTCTTTAGATAATGTATGCATCCAAGAAGAGAATTTGAATCCAAAGAGAAGAAAGTCCACAATACAATCATAATTTAGTTGCAGCAACAATAAACTTAACAACAATCCATGTCAAATTCAAGAGTCCCATTTTCCTTTTTGGGACATCTGAAATTAAGAGTCCCAAATCTGAAATCTATTTAGCAAATGTATTTGACTCTTAATTAGAGGATGAAAACCCAATAGCAAAAGCAGACCAAAAAGTATAATTCCACCACAAATAGATTTATATCATTAACAACATTCGACAAAAGGCTTCAAATGCCTCTCAAGAAACTAAGCACAAGTAATAAAAAATAACAAATAGAATACTCATGACCACAGTGTCGGATTTCTAGGTAAACAATTGGTTGATTCAAATATGTGATTGTTTTATTTAGATTTCCCGCCAAGGACAGACTTTATGCAAATTTTTCACAGAGAAAAGGATGTGCATAAACTGAACAGATTCACATTAATTAACCAAACTAATGTGCACATCTATTAGTGTTCAGAGGATTTTAAGAGAGTAATGGTGTAGGATGGGATGTTCAAAAGAAAAAAGTTGTTTGAACAGAGATATGGCACAAGAGTCTTAATAGAAAATCATCACACCAAATAGACTGAAAATAAGGGTTAAAAAAAACACACACTAAACCAGCAGTGGAAGTGACACATAAAAGACTACAAATGGCAGATAGGCGTAAAAATGTTCTTCTCTCTACCCTTTGATGATACCATAAAGCAACTACACAGAGAGATAGAGTAATCGTCTGCCAACCCTCAAGAGATTCACAGTTGAAACTAACAGTTTTGGGTGCCAACTCAGTCACTCGATCCTCAAATTGGTTTTTATTCTGGTTTTTGGCAATACACAAAGATTCACTAGTTAGAAGGGTGGAAAAAATTTATTACAAGAACATAGAAAAATCCTTAAAATGAGATCAGTTAGATGGATTATTTAGATAGAAGGCAAACTCAGGAAAACTACAATCTTAAGATTACTGTGATGTTAAAACACAAATAACCATTGGCAAGGTTTGGTATATTTACGAGAAAAACAAGGTATAAGTCATACAAAATAGGAATTCAATCTTTAGTATCAAAGTGCAATTATAGCGTCTCGTTACTAAATATAATTATAGCATTTATATGAAACAAGAAACGCCAATTCTTTTGGTGCACATTTCACAAACAAAGGAAACAATATAACATTGTGGCAAAGACAAAGACAAAGACCATACTAATTAATGACCGTATAGTAACAGAATAAATTACGGTCAATGCCATGATAGTGGTTATATATGTGTTATTTACACCCTAAAGATGGAGAGCAATAGTTCTATGGGAGTAATATAATCAATTTCAAAGAGCATAACTCTAACAAATATGAAACAGAAAAACCAAGAGCTAATTTTTAGCTCTAGAAAAGCAAGAAGTAATTTTAGTGTGAAGAGCTAAATTTTGGCCTTCTGGTACATGTAAGGTGCAATTTTCAAATGTAATGTTCTCTCCATCTCTCCATCTCTCTAGCTTTCGTGTTTTAATCCTTCATTCAACAAGATTATATAAACCCAAACATAACAGATCATGAGAAGAATGGCACAGCATAACGACAAAACAAATTACAAATTAACCAATTTATTCAACGTGAAATTTTAAGTCCTATTCCATATAAAGCAAGGAAAGATTGTGATACCGTAATGACAAAACAACTAATAAATTAAGCAATTGTTTACTTATTTTTTCCTTGTTTTATTACGTCATCCACTGCGAATACTTATGTCCAAACCCACATGAGAGCAACAAGTGAATGTGAACGTGAGTGTGCACCATAAACACAAAACGAGTACTAAATAACGGCAAGTACCATATATAATATATTACCTGATTGCCCATGAGCAAAGTGACATCTTTCTCCAAAGGGGCACTGACCAGTTGCCTCCCATTTGCTGCAGAGCTTTGTCTTCCAATATGCTGGCTTCATTCGAAGTGCATCTGAAATGGGATTCAAATTCTTATTGAATTCAGTTTGCTGATCACTAGCATCGTTCTGCTCCACAACAGGCCCCACTGTTCCAATGCTTATTGCAGAGCTCTCCCTCGACATTGCTATATCGGTCCTAAATTTCAACGGACTTTCATGAAGAAAGTTGCACTTTTCCCCATATGGACACTCTTCTCCATTATAGAACTTCCTACATATCTTCATCCTATGTATTATTCTATTATCGTCGTTCCAATCCCCTGCCGGTCCTTTATCCATTTTTTGGACAAGTTGTTGCCAATTGGGAGGGGGTTCGCGCAAATCTTGATGACCATGAGCAAATGTACAATTCTCCCCATTCCGGCAATTGCCTTCCATGAACCTCGTGCAAATTCGGGTCTTGTAAAATATATGGCAAGTTCCTTTATTCAGTGATGGGTTCATCAGCACATGGCTACTTGATTTATTCACCATAGGATTAGCTAGCGGGTTCATCATCGGGTAATTTGAACTATTGGGCAGATTAGTTTCGGAATTTTTTGGCCTTTTGAAGGGAGGTGCTTGATCCAACTGCTGTATATGTGAGTCAGGATGTTCATTGTTCATCGGAATTTGAGGCCAGAAACCACCATCGCCACCATGGAATAGCGGTGGTGGCATAAAGGGAAGTGGTGGTGGTGGAGGATCCGGAAAACTCATAGAGATACCAGTATAATTGAAAACAACCCTGTAATTTTGATTAAACAAAATAGTATCCAGATGATTAAAAAAGTGAACAAAAGATGGTCAAAATTGTACTTTCGGTGCAGAAAGTAGTGATATCAAGAAAAATCAAAATACTCCTAAAATTTCAAACCTAAATAGAAAAAAGAAAAAGAAAAAAAAATTGAGATGATTAAACTAGTGAAGACAGATAGGTCAATTACATCTGGCCAATCAAAATTGAATTTCGTGCATAAGCTAGTGATACAAATACCACCATTAGAGTGAATCACAATAACCCAAATAGGGGTAAAACAATATATATAAAGGAAACAATGGCAATCAAGAACCACAGAATCTGAATATCTATGTGATGGATTAAAGCAAAACCCAGATGATATTTTTTGAATTAAGCCAATTAAAGCAAACCCAGATAAAAAATTTTGAATTGAGCCAATCATAGATACATGATACATTCATAAATTAAAAAATAAAATAAAATAAAATTACCAACCTGATTTATGATGGTGATCAAAGAAGACCCAGATGAAGGAAAATCAAGAATCAAGATTTAAATTTTCAATATGCACAGATTGTGATCAACTTTCACAGAGCTTTCTTTCTATTTATCTGTCTTAAAATATATATATATATATATAAGAATTACCAACACTACTGCTGTTTGTTTATATAACATATGTATGTATATATACTATGCATATATGGAAAGAAATAGCCGCCTAAGAGAAACCCTAGATTGAAAAAGGAGTATGAATGGGAGTCGTGCTGTATATTTTCACAAAATCCTAAAACCCCAAAACGGCTAAACCCCTAACAGTTACAAAATCTCGTAATTGCAGGGATATTTATGGGATTTTCTTCCTAAATCCAAAAGATTCCTTAATCTGCGTGTGATATGTATACCAGTCGGAGGTGGCAAAATTTAATTGGCCGTGGTCCGGGGCAGGTACGGTTGTTTTCCTCTTTTTTTTCTTTTTTTTTTTAGCACCAAATTTAACGTAATTTCACTCCAACTAAAAAAAAAGGGTTTTAAGATTTCTATTAACATCCCACATTCGTATATTGACTCAGGCGTATAAGCATCGACTCAGTGCACATATAATTATAAGATATGAATTGAGTAAGTGTTTGGCAAAAAGAAAAAAAAAATCAGCGTATGTGCAACGAATGAACTACCACATACTTGTTGCAAATGTAATGGACTAAGTGTGGGGGAAAAAAAAGAAATTTGTCACATTTGCAATAAATGAATAACAAGCATTGAATAGGCAAGTAAAAAAGTTTTAAATTAGTGGTGTGAAAATAATCAATGGGATGGAACCAAGTAAAACTTGGTGGGTAAATAGTAAAATCCTTTTTGTTGGGTAAAGAGAAGCTTAATTGGTTGCATCAATTGCCAAATTTTAAAGGGTGGTGATGTTGACACCCCCAAAATCTCTTGAAAATATCCCCACTTTTCATTCGGTCCTTAACAACCGAATAATGTATATGCTATTCGGTTGTGAAGGACCGAATATAAACTTGTAAAAATTTGAAAAAACTTGAAAATACTTTATTTGGTTGTCAAGAACCAAATATATAGATCTATATTCGGTCCTCAACAACCGAATAATAGACACTTTACTCGGTTGTGAATGACCGAATTAAAGTGGGAGTGTTACCAAGTGTTTTTGGGATTGCCAATATCACCACCCATTTTAAATTTGCTTTTCTAATTGATTAAATGTAAATTTGTTTATGTGCAATACTACACTTATCTACAAATTTTATTATCTATTCTTTCTGGGTATATTATATGGGTTGTATCTTCACAAGATACAACATAAGTACAACCCATTTAATATACCCGATAAAAATATGAGGTAAAATTTGTAGATAAGAATAGTATTTTCTTTTGTTTATTTATAAATAATTCAATTCTAATTAATGGAGTGTTTAGAAAACTTAAATGAAAATTGCCGAATGTTAAAATAAAGGGATTTTTTGAGTTTGTCCCATATTATTAATTCAAAACTCAATTTACCCCCTGTTTTACTAATCCTTTGAGTTACCCTCCTGCCGTTTCACAGAATGCTAACTCCGTCCATTTCTTAATTTTTTGGACCGAATTACCCCTCTATTTACTATTCATCTTCTTCTTATTCTTCAATAAACCTAACAATAAACCTAATTTTGAAATCCAAAATTGTTTCTATTAGTAAACCAATTTACAAATTCATAAATCATGTACTATTCATCTTCATCTTCAAAGGTGAAAAAAAAATGGGTTTACTATTCATCTTCTTCTTCAAAGATGAATCCAAAATAATTTTTAACAACAAACCAAATTTCGAAATCCAAAATTATTTATATTAGTAAACCCAATTTACAAATCCAAAAGTTGTTTGCTATTTATCTTCTTCTTCAAATGTGAAATACAAAAATGGGTTTACTATTCATCTTCTTCTTCAAATATGAATCCAAAACCATTTTCAACAATAAACCCATTTTTATACCCAATTTCGAAATCCAAAATTGTTTTTATTAGTAAACCCATTTTCATACCCAATTTACAAATCCAAATTCGTTTACTATTCATTTTCTTTTTCAAAAATGGGTTCACTATTCACCTTATTTTTAAAATCGTTTTCAAAAATGATGATGATGAACCCATTTTCCTTTCTTTTGTTTCTCCCCTATTTCCTCACTCTTTCTCACCTATGTAATATTTCTACACATCTCCTTGGCGCGATTGAAAGATATGCAATGAAATTTGAGATTTGAAATTTAAGATTTAAATATTCGAATTGAAATTAGATCCCCAAATCAGCTAATTTTAGATAGAGAAAGTTAAAACTAATTTTGGATATAATTACAAAATGGTTTCTTGAATGTTGAGATGAAGAATGAATGAGATGAAATTAGAGAGAGAAAGTTGTTGGGTTTGAGATAATTACGAAATGGGTTTCTTGAAGGTTGAGATGGAGAAGGAAAGATAGGAAATTAGAGAGACAGAGTTATTGGGGTTTGTGTTTAGGAGGAGAAAAAATGAAATTAGGGTTCTTGAATAATCATTGAGGGAGGAAGATGATGAACAGTAAGGGCAAAATGGTCAAAGGGACATAAAATGGGATGGAGTTAGCATTCCGTCAAATCGGGAGGGGGGTGTAACTCAAAGGATTAGTAAAACAGAAGGGTAAGTTGAGTTTTGAATTAATAATAGGGGGCAAACTCAAAAAAATCCCTAAAATAAAAACATGTTTTAGATTTCTCTATTTTATTTAAAAGCCTAAATGATTAAAAAGTATAACGAACTTTACACTTTTTTACAATTTGAATAACATACTTTTTTTTTCTACATTTTTTACAATGAACTATTGTTTTGTTTTCATTTTGGTCACACATTACACAACCATTTGGCTATCGTTAACGGAAAGCTTAGTTGGACAGTAATGTGCTTATGTGTGTTTATTTTACACAGCTGGAAAGCCACATCATTATATAATTAAAAAAAGAGATAGAGAGAGAATAAACCTATCCTCTTCACCATCAATGGAATCTTCGTTCGCAAAGGGGCGACAGTAATGGCATTAATGGTGATTGTGGCATTAATGGGTCTAGATCTAGCTTTGTTTATATTTTTTGTGTGCAAATTTCAAATATGTGGGACAAATTACGGCATTTGTGTACTCAAGTCAAAATTATCAAACCATTCATAGATTCTAAAGTTTGGGTGTTAGGGTTTCGATTGTGGTATGAGATTTTAAAATTTTGAAAGATGTTTAAACCCTAACCCTGATGAAGAAAGTGATTTGGGGAAAGAACACTTTGGGGAAGAATTCCTCGGTCTATATGTGAACATATATATACACATACATATTATATAAATATATAGAGAGAGAGAGAGAGTCAGTGCATCATCACGCATATCAGCGACTATGGAGGATGAACAAAACCTTTTGAATTATGTATATATACTTGAGGAGAGAGAATTGGAATACATATATATTTGGGGAAGAAGAACACTTTAAATGATGTGTATATTTCCTTAAAAAAATGATGTGTACAGCCACATAGGAAAATTAACGGCCACCTCATCATTTCCTCAATGGTAGCCAAAACAGTTGTGTAACGTGTGACTAAAATGAAAACAAAGCAAAAGTTTATTGTTTAAAATGTTGAAAAAAAAGTACATTACTCAAATTATAAAAAAGTGTAAAGTTCGTTATACTTTTTGATCATTTAGCCTATTTAAAATCTTGTCTATAGGCATAAAAATCACATATAAACACTAGATCTCCTCGAAGTATAGTGTTGGGGTGAATTTTCTAGTTATACATAGAGGTGAAACTATGATTCAAACAGAGGGGGTCAAAGTTAGCAATCTAATATGTTATTTTTTTTTTTAAGCAGTTAAGACAAACCGAAAAAATTGAATAGAAGATTTAAACTAATTCAGTTTACTAAACTAGGTCTAATTAAAATTATGGCCAAATTTATAAAAATTGGGGCTAACTAATATTACGACTAAATTTATCAAATTAAATTGGTGTTAAAGTTATGAGTATATTAAATTAAAGGTCAAACAACCAACAACAAACAAAATATTTTTCAAAAAAAACAGCAAAATATAGCATTAAGGATCAAATAAATACTAACAAGAGTATCAAACAATAAATAGAACAAGTGGGGTGGGGGTAGTGGTGAAGACGTGTTTTCAAAATTAAAAATAAACGGGAATAGAAATAGAAAACTCTTTTATGTGATTTACTCAGAGAAAAGCACAAAACATAACTTTTTTTCTTCTACTTTTGTAACTTTTATTTATCATAAAAAGACCCCAAAATTTGTAAAATCCTTACAATGATCTTACAACTATATAATATATATGTATGTATGCAGGGAAGGTTCAAATTATACCAATAACTTTTTGCCAACTTCATAATTCATCAATCTATCCGGTTAGATTAAATCATTATTATATATCAAAGATGCATACAAAAAATTAAAAAAAATCAGAATTGCAAAAGCCCCTCGTCATATTATATATTAAATTATGAGTCTTGTAAAATTTAAATGAAACTAAGCGTAACAATTAAATGGTTAAAAATATCTGATTAATTTGAAATTTTGCATGCTTGATAAACACAACAAAAATATCTAATCCAACGGTGGAATTGATAAATTACGAACCTGAGAAAAAATATTGAATGGGTGTAAAACTATTTAATTTTACACAAGTATAACTTGAACTTCGCCTCATTTAATTATATTAAAAATTGACCCACTGGTTATAAAGTAAGATAATTTCAAGATTTACTTTAATTGCCATATTTAGGATTGTTTAATTTTTACAAATAAAGAGCGTAAATTGTATAATTCGCATTTGGAGACAACGAAACGGGCCTTAATAAAAGTAACTATACATAATTGTCCAATTAGCTTATGCTCAGTGATAAGAAGGCCGCAATTCAAAAGAGCCTCCTGAATAAATTCTGGAGGTTTGTCAAAAAACTATATGCATGAAAGAAATTTTCCTTTCAAAGATTGCTAAGAGGTCTGCAGCCTTGTTTGTTTCCCCGTACTTGTTAATGTGCTGTGGGAGATTATGGATATCCTTAAAGGTGGTCTTACCATAATGTAATTTAGGCAATCCCCTAGGGTCTTGATGTTGAAAACGGTCCCGTCTTTTTTAATGATATTTTTATATATACAAATATTAGTTTGTTTAAACATAATTTTTCTTTGTATTTATAATGTGCATTTATACAAAAATAAAGTTTGATAAATACTTTGGGCCGATATTTTTTTTATTGCCTAGGACTCCAACTTTTCTTGGACCATCTCTGAATATCTTGTACAAGCCGCGCGAAACGTAGTAAAAACAAGAAAGTAATCAATTTCAATATGGAGCTTGTTATTTTTAAGCGATTAATTGTCATTTTGATTCTTTCTCGGATTGCCTATAGTTCAAAGGTATTGTTAGTAGTTTTCCCGATATTAGCTGCAAATCCTTCAACAAATTTTCCATGTCAATTTTAAGAAGGCAATCATACAAAAGAACCTCCTAAATAAATTCTGGAGGGTTTTCAAAAACTATATACATGAAAGGATTTTTCCTTTTGAATGTTGTTAAGATTTTTTGCAGCCTTGTTTGTTTCCCTACAACCAAACGAGAGCCGTGCGTATCAATGTGTTGCCGAAGATTATGGATATCTAGTATGACAATTGAGTGGATAGTACTCTCTGTTTTCCTCCTGTGAAATGTGGTAAAAACAATAAAGTAATCAATTTCGCTATGGTGCCTGAAAATTTCAAGTAATAACCATTGTGATTCTTTCTTGGATTGCCCATAGTTCAATGGTATTGATACTAGTTTTCTGATATGAGCTGCAAAGCCTTTAACAAATTTTCCATGTTTATGTCGGATTAGGGCAACGTAGCATTCCTGTCCCTCCAGTATTTTGACTATGGAAACCATGAGTATTGAGTTTATATTGTGTTCCATCTAAAGGGTTCCATCCAATGTGATGTAAAGTTTTTGGGGATAAAAGCATGGAAGTGGTAAGAAAGGGATTCGTATCATCAAATTATAAAGTCGGCGTTTATTGCAACTTTTATAAATTTGACATTGTTTAACAAGTTCAAACATAGAATCTTCTTTATGCTTTGAGTTAGTGTAAGAAAAGATATCAATAGGGTTTTCAGGGTGCCGGTTAATAAGGTTTCTGAGTTTGATGGAAATCATCGCATTAATAGTATGTGGAGGTCCTAATCAGTTTAACTAGGTAAATTACAAAGAGGACTCGAAATTTGTTGTGCCATATGAAGGCATTTATTTACGAGATAGGTGGAAGTTTTCATGTCCCATGCCTTACTTCCATGTCCCGTGCCTGGGACGATATGGAATGCTGATTTATTTTCTTTGGCGAGAATGGAAGAGTTAGTAATAATTTACCCCTTTAAAGTTTATCTGCTTTTGCTCTTATGTCTATGAAGTTCATTTTGCATAAGATCCGTCCTTAAAGTTTGCTCTTGTTTTCACTTTAGTTCGAAACCCCACTCGTCATTACGTTTTTGGATGAAAAAGACCATTTTCGTTGCACGTGAGCATTGTAGTGAGGGTAAAACGGTCAGCCACTATAATACTCTCATATATGTTTGTCTTAAGACCAAATTAAGGCAAAATCAAAGTATGGAATTGAAAAAAACAACAAAGAGAAAAAGTGAAAAAACTAAAACATTTTTGTTCCACTGAAAGCTCTAATTAGGGCAAAATGAGTTGGGAATTAGAGCATTATAGTGGCTTGATCGTTTTACCCCTTCTACAGTGTCCATGATCCGCTCACATGGTCTCTTCTATCAAAAACTTAACAAGGTGTGGAGTTTTGGACTAAAGTGAAAATATGAGTAAACTTTAAGGACGGATGTTATGCAGAATGAACTTCATAGAAAAAAGTGCAAAAGTAGGTAAACCTTTAGGGGATAAATTATTAATAACTCGGAATGGAAAAATATAAATGCTTGCAATGGAAAAATATCCTAATCATTTGGCCACTGGATTGTTATTTTGATAAATTTGGCCACCAAATTACTATGTCATTATTGTAATATGAGGAATGGTCCATGTCTTGTTTATCCAGCTATCTTTTCCTTGTCCTATTAAAGTTCCATTTTTTAGAGTTCCTGGTTTTGCCGCAATTGGCTACCTAAATGTCGAAAAATCTTAGGAATCGCCATTTTGCAGCCCCCTTTCTTGAAATGTGGGGGAGCATTTCAGTTAATTGTTTCGTGGATCCAACAATTAGCATACGAATTCATGGCTTAGGGAAGCAAAGTTCTTACAATCCGTATGATTGACATTGAAAAGTGGTTTATGCCCAAGCCAATGGTCTGGCCAAAAATTCAAGTCGCCTTTTTTAATATGCCATGTAATACCTTTGTAGAGTTTCGGAAGAATTTTTTAGATGCTTTCCCTAGCCCAAAACTATTGGATTTAAATCTTACTTCCGAGATATTGGAGTTCAAAAAATATTTCTTTTTAAGAACAAAATTCCAAAGAGAGTTTTCAATCTTAAAACCATTATGCATAAGTTTCATCAAAAAGGTAGATTTAAGGATATAAAGATTTTTTGTTCCTAATCCTCCTATAATTTTAGGTAAACATATTTGGTCCCGGCACATTTTCGGCTATAGGTCTCAATCCAAAGAAATAATTTTGATTTTATTTTAAGGTCGGCTAAACTGTTTTTGAGAGTGATATATAGGGGCCATGGAATAATATGGAAAAGTTTGTAAAGTAGAATTTAATAAGATAGCCTTACCTCCCAAGGTAAGAAACTTGGTATACCAAACATTTGTTTTTGTTGTTCACTTTAGTAATTAGGTGTGAAAATAACATTTTCATAACTCTAGCATTAAGGAGATGTAGGTCAAGGCTTGGAATTAGAATTGGACATTAAATTTCAAATTATTGGTTGGATTGAAAAATGAATTTGGAATTGATACAAGATCAAGTTTTATAAATTCCATTTCCATAAATATAATTACACAAGAACAATGAAAGATTGCAAAACTAAAACCATATGCAGTTGTATCTCAAACACACTCACACATTCTTATATTATATACTACACTATCTCTTACATATATGTACTCCCACATTGTCTCTTGTAAATATCATACAAATTTATCTCCTCCTACACAAATGTTACTCCCTAATGTGGGCACCAGTGTCGGTACCACAAGTTTCCCCCTTCCCTTTTGGGGGTGGAAGCGCATCCGTTTCATTTATAAAAATATAAGAGTCACTGGTTTTATGTCGACCCAGGGGGAACGCATGGTCCTGGACTCCTAGTAGGCGTGGCCCATGGTGTGTGCTTAGATTAGAGTCGCCATGCCAGGTCGTTTGACAATATGAGGGACAAGGAGAGATATAGTGTTAATTAATTAAAGTGATCAAATTGTTATAATTTGCAATATTTAACTAAATTTGAGGATTAAGTTATAGTGGGAGAAGGTGTTAAGCATCACCATTGCCCCTTTCAGGTATCCTCTTCTTATGTGATCAACTATGTGTATTTTTGTGCAAAAAGTGTACAGATATATAGTCTAAAATCTAGATTTATTTGCTTTATTGCTTTCCATTAGAAAATGTTCGTCTAAATGTGAGTATTTTAATAATGTAAGGGTGAGTTTGACGTATCTATAGCTTATTTGGAGAATTTACAGTTTTAACCCTTGGAAAATTATTGTTGACCTAAAAGTCACTAATCTCGTTTTGATAATAGCAAGAACATTAATCATGTGTAATTTCACTAAGTTGATGTTCTAAGTATAGCCACTATTACATTGATCATATGTGGACAAAACCATTGAGCCGGTACCGAGATCACTCTCCTACAAGTACACAATTACTTTAGTCTTACATCTACACAACAATAACTTGATCAAAGCATAACCACAATGGCATATCAATGAGGATCAAAAGCTCAAAGCAAGTGAAGAACCGAAGAAACTTTCTAAAACGCTTGAAGACTCGTTTATTTTATGATTGAGTGAGTGTTTAAGTTTTCTTTCTGAAGGTTCTTGTTTGATTATAATAAATAGCTTATATACATTGTTCTTACATTATTAGATTGATCATAACCAAGTTTGAAACTTGTTTGAATCAAAATCATTTCGAAAATTCATTCTTACAAAATCGATTTTTGAAATATATTCTTATTAAATCCAAATGGGCTTATTTTGAGCTCTCACGAAAATAGGTGTCTTAGGAACCTATATTTGACCTTCTCCAAGCATCAAAATTGATTTTAAAGCTAAATTACGAAAGTGTAAAAATTGAATTTTTGGCCTGCCAAACAGAGCCCATCAGTCGATTAATAAGCATTGGCTCAGTAGACTGATGGCCCCTCAGTCGACTGATGAGTTTTACTCAGTCGAATGATGGCCAGAAACTAACTGTTGGAGATCTGTTTTTTTACTATTTTTGGCACCAAATCTTCACCCACTCCCTCCAAATGACCATATTTTGTATTGGAATATATATACACTATCTAAGACTTATTTAAACTGTAACATCCTGTATTTTAATTAACGTTAATTATATTATATTAAATTATATATATATGAGAATGATTGTTTGATGATGTGGGTGGTCCGAATCAATTTCGGTTGGTAAATAGGAAGTTTTGGGTTCTTTTATAATTTGAGCTAACTTTGGGCTATCGTAATTTTTGTGTTACTTATCCGATTGAAGTTTCACTCGCGTATGTGTCTAGTATTTGAATCATTCTACAACTTTCACGTTTTACCCGAAAGCTAATTTGCACTTCTCGTGGGTCAAAACAGGGCGCGAAGTAGGCCCGTCACTAAATTCTGGTTGTTTAATAACGTTTTGGCAGAGCGCTGTCTTCAGTGAATTTATGAAACAAATATGTCCATAATTTGAGAAAACTTTCTCTTAAAAAGTTTTAGATCTTTGAAATACCTTTCCGTAGACATAAAGAACACCTCAATCGGAGTTCCGACTCAAAAGTTATGGCCAAAACAAAAACAATGCTCCAGAACCAAAAAATCTGCGCGAGTTACTATAGCAACTGACTTAAAGTCGGTTGAAGCTCGTTTTAAGCTATTCTTCACCCATTTTCGAACCAACCTCTTCCACCAAACTCTAGATAGTTCTAGAGAGAGAAAGATAGGTGTTCTTAAGCGACTCTTACCTATTTTCACTTCCGATCGAAGGATTAAACATCAAAAATCATCCGAAACACCTCCTAACTTGCTATTCATCATCTTCTACCTTGAGGATTCTTTGGGGAAGGCTTGGAGCATCAAATTTCTTTCTTCTTTCTCACTCATAAACTGAGGTAGGAGTTTTCTTACCTTCAAAACCCGATAAAATGAGTTTATTGGACAATTCATGCGTTTGATTTATATAAAGTTAGAAAGTTGAATGTATACATATATTTATGTTGTTGCATGATATGTGTGGTATTGAATATATGATTGGAGGCACAATATGCCATGTATACTTGATATAAAAGAGTTGTTTGAACTAAATAACATACCCTTGGCGATATATCTACGACATGCTTGATAAAAGTAATTTATATGTGAACTTTTTATGCCAAGGGATATGTGGTAGAACTTGGTAAAGTATATATGGAATAATTTGTTCATGTGGATAATTAGCATCATGTTATACATATTATCATGGTATGCACGGTATATATATATACATGTCATCATTGTGTCAACCAAAGGCCCGAAAACTCTTATGGCAAGTTCTTGGATGGACTCGTGAGTTCGTGATTCTCGACTTGGCAAGTTATCTCATGAAAAGCCTATATCATATCATATTGATTCAGAGAGCTTGTGTCTCGGAAAATGACTCTTGGTGTGATTGTATAGTTCTTGCCGGGATGGGAAAATAAGTAGGGCTCGGTGCCCTTGGGTTGAAAATCCCTAAACCACTGGGGGAAACAACGTTTGGCCGCCTATAAGCCACCAGTGTGGAGCCCGGGAACCTAGGCAAATTGGCAAGGCACTATGGTTTTGCGATTATCTGTATTTATATGGGATTGGGGTGAATGATCCCAGGGCTATTGTTCTCTATACTTGTGTGGGATCGTGACGATTGATCCCAGGTTATGATATCTTGGCAGTAGTGGAATCTATTCATCACTCGGGCTTTCTATTATACGGTAATCGGTTGACACGGGAGATAACCTACATTAGCACGTTCAGTCATGATCACTTGATGAATTTTGGATTTTCTGTTGATATTATTGTTATTACCATGGTCTAAAAGATATGTTTACAAACTTGTTTTTGAACATATGCCTGGTACCCCCTACTGAGAAAATGACTCACCCCGGTTTTTCTTTAAAAACATTTCAGGTACTCACGAGTCCCACGAGGACAAGGACACTACCGGGTCAGGGACGATATAGAGGCTCTGGTACTACGTGTATATTTTGGTTTTATGTGATGTATGTATATTTTTCCGGGAAGCCACGGCTAGCCCGAGGAGTTTATATACTTTGGTTATTTGTATGGTTTGGATTATGTATATTTGATACATGCTGGAATGTATAATATGTTTGATACCCTATGCATTGTGATACTTGTTATATCTGTTGTTATTGACTTATTTCTTTCTATATACCTATCTTAGTCTTACTAAGATAGGTTAGTAACGCTCCAGGCCTTAATTACAAGTGTTATCATGTACATTAAGGAGGGGGTGTTACATAAACACTCTTGGATCATTCTTACTCTTCATTCTTCATCTACATTCAATATTCAAGATTTAAGAACATAGTTTTTATCAATCATTATTCTTTTGAGCTATAATTTGTTATCAAACTTGATATCTCTTAGTGTGCGCTTTATTTGTAATCCTTCAAATACTTGAAAGTTATTGTACATTGGTGTTAGCCACCAAAACCTATTCAAATCATATTTGTGAGAGGTGTATCTCATAATTTAGCAAGAGTGATTTTTTTTGTAAATGTTGTGAGTGAATCATTGTAAGAGTGTGTGAGAAGAATATACTTGTAGAGGTTTGATTTTCACTCAAAAGAAAATCAGAATTAGTGGAATTTCTCGGGGGCACTACTCGAGCACAAACGTAAGGTCTAATCAACTGAACCGCATGAACAAAACGTCTTGGGCTTATTCGGTTTAATCATTCTTTCTCGAAGCTCTTTACTTTATTGCTATATTATTGTTTGTGATTAGGATTTCTCACTTGTTTAGCTTGTTGCTTAATATAGACATTAAATCTTTTTGAAACGTTTTAAATAACCGAATTAAGTTTCAAAAACCTTATTCACCCCATCTAAGGTATTTTCTAACCTACAATTACATTTGGACTCCTAAACTTTAAAATTTTCACTTTGACCCCTCAAATATGTGAAAAGATGGTTAACTTACGTATGTAATGTTAATGTGTGGTTTTTATGATGAAAAGTGGGATAAGTTTGTATATTTTACATAAAAGCCCTTCAATCATAAAAATTGCAGTTAAGCACAAAAACTTCAGGAAATTATCAAAATACCCCTTACCCAGATTGGCTAACTGAACTCCCACTATCACATGGCTGATACCTTATAAGAGACCCTAAACGTGTCAGAGTGAGTTTAATAATTTATACTAAGTACAACAACAATAGGGTTAAACTAGTAAAATCTAATATTACTAATAACGTGGTATTTTAAGAACTGGGATGCACCACTGTGGGTGTTTTTGTGTGTGTATAAAAGTAACTTTAAATAGGCAAGGCAACATCATTACCTCTTAAAGAAGTGAAAGAATCCAAGAAAATACTAGTTTTATATTGTTGGTCCGCAAAATTTTGAGGAAAACCCCAAAATCTCCAACAAATGTAAAAAAGTAGAGAAAAAAAGTATATAGAGAATATAGGTGGAGTATATGAATTGTGGATGGGATAAATGAAGATTGGGAGAGGCTATTTATAGCCAAAATTAGGGGTTGGAAAAAGTGCTCACCAACCCTAGCCAAAACCTTAAAAGTTGGTGAGCATCAACTTTTTAGGTGGGCCCCACCCACCTGGTAGGTTCTTGGCCTGCTTGTTTTTGTTGGCACATGTTCTGACACACATTTGGTTGAATTTTGAGGTTTTCAACATGTGTTTCAAAGCTGGCGAACATTCTCGAGAATCCCTGGTAGGCTCTAGAGATGTCTGAGAGTTCATGGGTATGCTTGATAACTTTCGAAAATGCATTTGGATTTTTGGTTTTGCCCCAAAAGGCCCTATGATGCATGAAATGTTCATTGAATGCATTGTTGATTAATTTACATAAGTTTTAGAAATCTTGTGATTATGCAATTTGCGAGTCCAGTACTGCCAAAATCGAGACTGTATTGGCTTGGTGGGGGGAGTTGCAATGTTGTTTGGGGATGGGGAGGTTGTGAAATAGGGTGTCTACAACTAGCAAACATAATTTTATTGTTACACTAATTTAATGCAACTATCCATTCTTTTATTGGAAGTAGGTGTTGTACCTCCCCCCCCCCCCCCCCACACCCACCCCCCGAACCAACACACGTAGTCATGATGATGGTGCTAATGGGTTAATTAAGGGTATTTTAGGGGTTGATGGGTTGAATTAAGGGAGGTTTAGGGCTTCTATTACTCAATGATGATAGCCATATGAGTGAGGTAAGAGTGAGGCCATATGGGTGAGGGAAGTGTGGGTGTCATTGTAAAAAAGGAAAATATATTGGGTTGAGAGATGAAAAATAAATATATGAAAATATGTCTTCTCTAATTTCTCTTTTCATTCTCTTTTAATTTCTCCATCAATTTATGTCTATCTTTTTTAATTTATTCATCAATTCTTCTCTAACCCTTTTAATTCAATTAAGTCAAAACTAATTAACATATATACAAGTCAGATCATAACAATTGGTAAAAGAGGTAACTATGCCCTGCTTAAGCTGTATTAATGGCTGAAGCAACTAGTTTTAATCAGATCCAAAATGGAAGCTTGTTTTGTTGTTGTTAATAGATCCAAACTTGAAAAACACTAAGGTAACCTGCCTTAGTTCCTTTACTAGTTGCAAAATCCCTTTGCAAGTTTTCCTAAAATTAGTGGAATTGATGTTAAGGGATAGATTAAAAAATGTACTCAAAAGCATGAGTCATGGTTACAAGCAACTTTTAAGATCCTGGAAGGGGTTACTTGGGTCCAAATTAGGGATGCATAGCTATCTAGATTCACATATCAGAGGCATGAGAGTAGCTCAGCCAAATTACTTGTATCAATTCAAATTGGTTATGGATTACCAGTCTAAATTTGAGGAGTTAAAATCAAAGGAAATAAAAAAATTTGAGAGCCTTTTCTTTTTAATAAATCACTAGCATCCATATAGGACTAGTGCCATGCCATAAATAACAAAATTAAAAGGAACAAATGTGGGGCATACAATAAGGCCTCTTTGAGACCCAAAAAACACAAACGAAAATGAATACCTAAATCGCTATATGGACTAGTGAATAAGACCAATAGTCCACCTCACAATTTACTAAAAATATGCTCAAGGCCTAAACATTGAGGCAAAAAAAAATACCCAACAACCCTGATACATTGCCAGATAGCTTGAAGTTGACTATACAAGATCTTTAAAGCTGACTACACATGGTAGTTGACTGCACAAAAACCACCAAAGGCGACTCCATTGCACAAAAAAAGATAACTATAGAGAAACTGGGGCCATACTACAGCTCTTTGTTCCATGCCCTTATATGCAATATAATTAAATTTTTTAGCTGCAATAGATGTTTCTTCCTCTCTATTCTTTTTGTCTTTCAAGTAAACTTACCATTGGAACTCATCCGGATCAGGAATGGTTGTTATGTTGATAGGACTAGATTTAGAAAACCTATATAAAGCTTTAGATGCTCTGAGAGATGCCTTCTTCATCTTCTATTGTTTGTTAAGGGATAAATGAGGGCCTTTTTTTTTGTATTTGTGATCTGGTTTTTTTGGGAGAAAAGACATACTCTAAGCCTTCTGTAGTGGAAGTATTCATGCACTATTTTCTTTTTCAAAATAAGTATTCATGCTCTGCGAGTATCTACTCTCATAAGATTGGTAAGCAACGTAGTTGTTTATGATTGAAGTGGGGGAGATAGAAGGAGGGGAAACAATGAAAAAGGTAGAGCAAGCGCATACGGAAGCAAATTAACCCTAGGTTTGTTATTCAGCGGTTGAATTCTCAAAAATCAATTTTAATCAAATCAATAAGTAAACCATAAAAATCTATGGATTTTAATTCTGGAAATTCTGTTTAATATTTTCTTACATGTCTTAACTAATAAAGTAACTAAATAGATAAGCAAACACAATAATTAACCAGGAATCCCTGCAATGCATCACTAATCCTTAATAATCCATTATATGTACAAAAGTTTACAAACTCGATTAATTTCAAATTGTATAGACTTACACAACTTGAATCGTACAAGCCACCTACAAAATTCTCCACCTTCTACGCAAATAGTCCTATCTCACGAACATGTTCACAACGAATCACTTGTCACGGTATCGCACGATTCTTCATCTCTTTTTGCGAATCACACGCACTTTGTGATCTAATTTGTTCTTTAAAGAAAGAATGCTTGCTTTGGCATGAATTAAAAGCCTCTCTTTAATGTTTGAAAATCTCTCTCAAAGCATGTGTAAAAAGGTGTAAAATTCCCTTAATTTCTTGGTCTTTTTATATAAAAATATAGAGACCAACTCCCTTTAGGAAAAAGTTTTATTTATAGCTAAAAGCATAACTTAAAATCCTTTTCGAAATAGGAAACTTACTCTTAAAAAGGAAATTTGCGATAAAAAATTCTTAGCCCAGGTTTACTGTTAGACCAGTCCACATTAAGAAAATGTGTACCGGTCCATCCTTACATGCCAGATCGGTCTAATAACACACATGTGTGCCAATCTGAATGGATGAAAACCAAAATCTTGGAAAATCCTTAAATGCCGGACTAGTCCAATAACCAAAACATGTACCTGTCCGAATTGGGCTTTTTCAAAAACTCTTTGAAAACTTTTTGAAAACTTCTGTTTCATCTTTTATGAAATCTCCATTTTAGGAATTAATCAAATTCAAGTGCCAATGCTCACCGAATCTCTGTCGATGTAATATTCAATGCATCGCTTCAGTAGCTTGGCTTGCTTGTAGTTCTTCAGATTTAATCTCGAACGACTCAAACAATTTACAAGGAAACGTATTTTTATTGAAGAAATAATGTAACTTTAATTTTATCAAGAGTATGGTCAAAGTGATCTCTAAAAAGCCACTCGTCCTCGATGGAGGGGGGACAAAGGCACCATCCACAACTATTATAGGACAAAAAGAGGGTCTGTGAGGGGGTTAAGATCTAATTTGTATTTGTAATTGAATCGAAGTGGTTAAAGAAGAATTTAAGGATAAATTAGAAGAGCGATAGAAATTGAGAAAGAATTAGAGATATAATGAAGATAGAAAACATAGATGAATAGAGAAGAAGAAGAATTGCAAAGAGAAGCATATTTTCATATATTTCTTTTTCATTAACACAATACATCTTCCTCTATTTATAACAACAAAAACACGTACACTTCCATCACTCACATGGCTATTCTAACCAACTAATAGAAGCCCTACACTATTCTCAATGCGACCCATCAACTAACCCATTATCAACATCCCAACATCTCCTTCCCCTTAGAAATCCTAGTCCTTAAGACTTTAAAGGCCCTTAAGAAAAAAAATTGTCATTTGCCTCATAGCAATTGCCATGGACTCCCATTTCGGTTCTTGAAAGATTTGTTGAATTTCTCTCTATAGTTCTGCAATTTGGGGGTGTGGTATGTGCACCTCAGTTGTATTTGTAGTTATTGCCTACATTTAGACTATAACTTCATATGTTTGCTTTTGGAAAAACTTTTGAAAAGGATAATATTGCCATTAATAATTTGGAGTTGGCTTCCTTATTTACTCTTTCCAGTATGAGTGTGATCACCTTGTTTCCCCTTGTGTAGGTAAACATGAAGTAATCGAGATCGATAATAATTGGATTAACTTCATGTTCAGAGGTGGCCCTCCCATAAGACAAGTTAGGCAATTGCTTAGGGTCCCGGCGTTGAAAAGGGTCACATTTTAAAAAATTAAGGGTCATTTTTGTAGTAATTTAAGTCAAAAAAAAATTATGATATTTTTATATATACAAAAATTAGCTTGTTCAAACTTAGTTTTTGTTCATATTCATATATTGCATACATGCAAAACTAAAATTCGATAAATATTTTGAGGGGCCCATTTTATCTTTATCGCTTACGGCCCTAACTTCTCTTGGACCGCTTCTATTCATGTTTGATATTCAAACTCCTCACCTTTCATGGACCATTTAAATGAAGGACAAACATCATTGCTATATGTTTTGCTGCCATCTACGGTAGTGACATTTGCTCACCTTAATTTTTTGAATATGTTTATTTTTAACCATACTCTTGACAAAATTAAAGTTACTCTGTAGGAAAATAGATTTTTGGGACCTTGTTTTTTAGGTAAAAAAAAAATTGCACTATACCTCTTATTGTAGACTATCATACATTTTACAAGAAAGGGCAGGAGTGAACATCAGATGCTTGTCTGAAATTATTAAGTGATATTAATAATTCTTGGGTATATACGTTGATCTGGAAATTGGGCAAAAGGTATTGTGTCATAATAATTTTTGCAAAAAAAATAAAATTCAAAAGAATATTATTTTTTTAAAAATAAAGGTCTGTTTTTATTAAATTTTTTTTAAAATAAAGGCCTGATTATCAATTATGTTTTAAAATGAGGGTTTCGACCAAAATTATATTTGGTGCAAACTTAATTTTGCACAAAATTTTGTTTTTGTACAAGCTTAACTTTGCAATTCAAAAAAAATATGTAAATTTGTTTTATTTTACATGATGTGTTTATACTTTTTTAAAAAAGTATATTCTTATGTATTTCATGTAACTCTTAAGTAACATCAAATAAATCCAAAAACATAGTAGTGTATTAGAAAATAAGGAATGCAAACTTAACTTTGCATAACTCAAAAGATATATCATGTGTGTTTTATTAATAAATGGATTTTAAATTGTAAATTGTTGAAATAACTACAAAAATTTCTCAATCAAACACTTAGGCATGGCAATTTGGTAAAAAATATGCAGTACAAAATTAATTTTGCACGATACCATTAAAAATTATAACTTGAAAATCTATTGTAAATTTAATGTTGCACTCCTTTTAGAGTTTGATTAAATATAGACCTTTAATTTATAAAAATATTATTTACTTATTATTTTGCCAAAAACTTTTTCAGACAATTTCCATTTTTTAGTATCCACATAGTTGATATTAATTGGGATCTATGTTGGGTTCCAAGAAGTGAGATTGTTGTTGCTCCTTGTATTGCTTCTTCTGCCTTCAAAAGCATACTTGGCTTCTTGCTTGGTTTTCTTTTTGTAGTCTCTTTTATTGGGCCTCTGGCCCTTTATTGTTTGGGGGGGAATACATGCACACTGCACACACATTCATTTGAATATATATATATGAATTAATTGTTAAAATTCTAAATGAATATTCTATAAAGTACCAATTTTTTTTGTGATTTCTAATTTCGTGTACCCACACGCCCATTTTTTTACAAAAAGTCATGACAACCTCAAAACTATTTTCTCCTATTTGAATTTTTCAGACAATTATATGTATGTTATTGATTAAAAGAAATTGTATACTAATTTCCATAATTTAGGTTCAAATTTGTTCATAACTAAAAAGACAATTGGATTTCTATGGGTGCATTCCTAAAAACTAGGGGTGTCCAGAATCCAATCCAAACCGAGGAACCGATCCGATCCAATCCAATCCAATCCATTTTTCTTGGATTTTATGGATGATTGGATTGGATCGGATGCAAAATTTGAAAACCGAAAAAATTGGATCGGTTCCGGATTGATGTGCTCTAGGAACCGATCCAATCCAATCCATTATTAGAATTGCTACATGTCTCTCCCTCATTGGTGGCATATTATAATATATGAAAGGGATCACTTTAAAATATTCATAAGATAAGGGACTTTAATTGAAATAATAAAAACTTAAACAAATAGGATTGAAATAATAAAAATTTAGTCTTAGTTTGTTATTTAGTATTTAGTTTAATCATATATAATTTGTCACTTGGTTTAATTATATATTTTTAGTTAGACAGTAGACATTTTAACTTGAAGTTGTTTGGTTGAACACTTGAAATTTATTTGTAATGATTTTTATTTAATTTACAAATAATTTACGTTTTGTTTTACATTAGAATTAAACATTTCAAGAATATAATATATCTTATTTTAAACTTCTAATCGGATCGGATCGAAACCGATCCAATCCAACATTTAATTGGATTGGATTGGATTGGTAAAGTGTGTTGGATTGGATTGGATGCCAAAACCTAAAACCGACATCAAATCGGATGCGGATAGTTTAAAATGACCGGATCGGATCGGATGGACACCCCTACTAAAAACAATAACCCAATGAATAGTTTTATATTTCTTAACACAAAATTACAATAAGATAATTTTTTTAAAATTATGACAAAGAGCATATCAAATGACCTAATTAAAATAACAAAAATAATCAACTTCAACAATATTATGTTAAAAACGCGTACCACAATGGCATGATCAAATCTTAATAATCGGTTAGTCAATTCAGCTCCTCAATAATCAAAATGGTAGTGCTACTGATTCTGTTTTACCATTGAAATTACTTCTATGCTCAATTTTATTTTATTTTTAAATTTAAATTTGATTAATTTTTAGCCAATCAGAATAATGAACCCCATCCACAACTTCAGTTATTAAAAAAATAATAACCATTATTATGAAGCATAACTCTGATAATTTACTAAACCAATAATCAAATATTTAGTTATCTAATTTCAAGTAATCTATGCAAGATGCTCTTAATAGCTCACAAAATGAACTTGCAAGTCTCCAGATATGGGTTGGTAGAAAATTATTTCATGTGGTTGAGTATATTCTTGCTACAAGAGAAACTAAAAAATGAAAAAACAATATATACCACCTCTACTTAAAAAATATTTATAAATGTAAATAAATAAATAAATTTGAACCACGCATCTGTTTTAGAGTTTGGAGGAAGTGAAGAAATTTGAATCACACGACCGCAAAAATAACTAGATATATACAAAAATGTAAAATATGGAGTGGACTCTTAAAGTTAGGAGGGAGAACCAGAGAAACATTAAGCGAAATACACATGTGAACAGTATGTCATATGGTCTACCTCAGCGGCTTACATAGACAGGAAAGTACAAATCTATACTACTACATAATGCGATCACTCATTTGAACCAGTAAATGAAGTTATGTCATACTTTTGAAATGCTTATTTTACCCTTACATGCTTATTTTTTATAAAAAAACTTGCTTACAACAGGACTCAAACCCTTGCTTCTAAGCAAGGTAAACAATTTTCTAACTATTACGCCACTTTAACATTTTTATTAAATAATTTATTCAAATTAAATGTATACATCTATATGTATATGCATCTTTACTAATATAAGAAGAATTCAAACATGGGAACCATTTTTACTTCATCATGGCCTTGATTGCCCTGCCCATGAGGAGATGAGGTGATGAGCAATTGCAAAGGGTCCCGGTATAAACATGGGAGCGAATTCGCCGCTTTCCACGTTGAAGTCTGCCGATAAGAGCTCTCCTTTTTCGACACCCTTGCACATCTGCTCCACTTTATTTGCTGCTGTTGTTTGCGCCTTCTTATATTCCGTCATACTCAATGCTTTCTTCACATCTTCTCTAGTGTGCCATTTCGCGTCTACGCAAACCAAAAAGAAAATAACTTGCTTAATAAGGTTAAAGAACCTACCAATCAACAAATTCTTTACAACAAATAATTGAACTTTGCTCTTAAGCATTTCTTATAATAAGGTGATTTAACCAATCAAGATATTTTTCAACTTAGTGAGAGCCTAGATTATTTTTTATTTTATTTTTTTTCAGTTTCCAAGAAAATGCAATAAAAGACTTCAAAAATTCCTGACTTGGGACAATTCTAGCAACTCAAAGGACCGGATGGGTTAAAACAATCACCACCAGCTTGGGCTGACAAGTTCAGTAGAGTTGTTTTGAGTTATGGTTTTAAGAGGTCAACTTCAGATAATTCAATATTTGTACGTCACCTGTTAGGCAATGTTCATATTGTTTATGCTGACTAGATTATCACCACATAACTGATTCCCATGGTATTTCTGGGCTAAGAGATGCACTTGTGACAACAATTTCATTCCGATTTCCAAGGATCTTGGGTTACTTCATTATTTTCTAGCATTGACGTTTGCTCCTGCCCGAGACTCACATTCTTGGATCTAAGTGAGTTTATACTCTGTTGCATCCTAGCATGGGCTTGTAAAGCTACCAATAAGTGGGAGGTTTCTATTGTAGGGAATGGTATACATTGTTGGCTCACTACTTAACAGCTTAAACTTTTGGGAGAGATGGTTCCTAACATGGTATTGGAGCTTAGGTTGTTTGCAAGGTCTTAGCCCCCCCTTTGCTTCAGTAAAAAATTGCATGTGCACTTGGGACACCTTGGTTTGTCCATCCACGTGCAAGCAAGGGTCGCACGTGAGGGGCAGTGTTGTAGAGCATGGTATACGTTGTTGGCCCACGACCTAGCAGCTTAAGCTTTTGGGAGAGATGATTCTTCACAACTTCTACCCCATCAACTAAGCGCGCGCCTTATGCGCCTAGGCTCAAGGTGCGGGGTGCTCAAGGCGAGGGATTTTCTGAAGTGAGGTGTTGGTTTGTATTTTTTAATGTGAAAACCTTTTTTTATTTTGGGTTTTTAGTCATACGCCTATATTTTAGGTCGTATATGTCGTAAACCTGATGAAACCCTATGGAGAGAGTAGATCAAAGAGAGGCTACGATTCCTCTCCTCCTTTCTTCACCTTTTCCTTCTTTCTTCTCCTTCCTACATCCTACTCTTTATGCTTTTTTCCCCCTCAGATATTAGTTATTAGTAGCTTTCGTTCTGTGAGAAACCATATAATATTGCTTAATTGTTCTGTGAGATGAAAATATACAGAATTTTTTTTTTATTAGTAGCATTTCTACTCTTTCTGAATTTTTTTTTCTCAGTTATAATTTGTTGATCATAACTAAACATTAGGCATAAGTTTGGCAGCCTAATAGTGTACATAAGTTGGCTTCTCGACAGTTTCATCATCAGTTAATTCTTTGCTCTAGATGATATGACATTAGAGTAATTGAAGTAAATTATGATTAGAAATATATATTTCAAGATTTTGCATGTGGCACGCTTTGCTTAGAAAAGGCGCGCGCATGCGTCTTGCACCTAGGCTCCAATGACCTCGGCGCCTCGGTGTGCCTTTAGCTTCTAACAACTATGATAGTAGGCCAACAATTTATATCATGCTCTTCAAAAAGAGTAGGAGTTTCTTTTCCACTTAAAATTAAATTATGTTGTCAATATCTGGCTTTCTATTAAGACTTTAGTTGGTATAGATAAATTCGATAAGTATTTCCTTTCTCTAATAGCATTAAGATAGTCTTACAAATATTATTGTACTGGTTTGGACAGATTAGATTTTTTTATTTATTTTTTTCAGCTATCAATAATAAACTTATAATTCCTGGAAATTGTTCTATTATTTTCGGAGAGGATTTCTCTATGATACCTTATTCTTCTCTTAAGGATTAATAAGCTTTATCTATTCTATCGGCTTTTGCTACATTTATTTCTTACAAAAACTATAATTTACTATCAACTTTAAAAAAAAAAAAAAATCAAAGCTGGAAGCAAGTCCGCCTATAACATCAAAAATGAAAACAGAAATAATTACTGAATCATTTTCTTCCAATTCAGAAGAACATTTGAGCGAGAGAAGTCCCAAAAATGCGTTTGAAAAAAAGTCCAGAACATAATCGGAGAATTTAATCCTTTTTCGCACAAAAATAAAAAGAACGTAGAGGCTGGGTGTCTTCCTAGCAAGCATTTAGAAGCATCTATTTTTCGAATCAAATCTTACTAGTAATTACTCTTTCTAGCAGATTTATAATACCAACTACTTCATTTAGTCTGACTTAAATGATTACTCGTGTTTAACTTCTAAAGCAACTCCAACATTTCCCTTCTTGCTTAAATTACTTAAGTGTGGTTTCGTGCGTAAACTACTGTATACATAATATGTTCATCATCCTTTTTTTAGTTTCCCGCCAATGAAAGCGGCATTTAGGATCTGGTCCCTCAGTTTGAAAAAATTTAGGATGCAGTCCACAACCCTTTTTTTTAAAGGGAATAGTCCCTAGGAGATATGTATCTCCTGGATAAAAAAAGAATGTCCTGATTCTGCCTCTAGTGAGGGCCCGGCTGCAGAAAAAGTATGTCCAGATTGTGCCTATGGCGAGGACTAGAATCAGGAGAACCTGGTTGCAAAACTGGGAGATACTGGTTCCAGCCGAGAGATGCTATGAGGCAGATATTGCGAAACAGTATCTTCCACATCCCAAAAAGCAAAAATTGTGGACCGCATCCTGAAAATTTTCAAACTAAAAGACGGGATCCTAATTTTTTTCCCAAATGGACATACCGAAATAGTGAGCTAAAATAAAGGTCATGCAGCAATCAGCATCATTAGGATGGGGATATAAAGTAGAAAGAACAAAGTCGAAAAAGGTAAAAAAAATAAAAGAAAAAGGAAAAAATACATCTTGTAAGTACCTTCCAACTCTTCGTGATCTACATTTATTTCACGCGATTTAGCATAAGCAAAGAACCCAACCATTAATTGGCATGGCATACTACTGGATCCAACTGTAAACAAACCGAATTGAGAAAAATAATTAAATTACAGAAATATCTCATATTCAAACTACAAAATTCATGAAGAGTTAAAAGGCATTTGAAATTATGATTACAGAAAAATTGAATAAATTGAAGGATAATTTCATGAGCTTATAATTGAACATGCGTAAGAAATGAAAATATCAAAATATGTTGAACGAGTGTTTCAAGGAAGCGCCTAACATAAGTAGATTTGTCTATTTAAGCCTTTGATATATGACACTCATTTTTTTCCTTATTTTGAGTCATTTGATATTCGACATCCACTTTTTTAAAAAACAACAAGGATAGAAGCTGTTCGCATATTTTGCATAATTTAGTTATATCTTGATTCTTGGATGAACAAGTTCTAATAGGTTTGCACAAGATGCTACCTCAAACGCCGCCCTGTTTGATTGTCACTGTTAAGGATACTCTATATAAAACATATTAAGGCATAAATATTTGCTTTGTAACATGTTTAGAAGAGAAAACGAACAGTTGGAGAGTGCATAGAGGGCGTGTGCCTCATTCTATAAAAAGAGAGTGAATGCTTGAGAGGGAGGAGATAAGTTCGAGTGTGTCGCATTTTGGTCCCCCTATTCACTTGATTCAAGTTCAGCCCAATAAGTCATATCCTAGGGCCAAAAAGCAAAACAGAAAAGTACATACTAAATTTGTATGAGAGGGATGAGATAAGTTCGACACAAAGCTCCCATGTAATACAGGTATGTACATTTTGGGGTTGGGTGTGGGTGTATGGGTGTGGGTGGGGTGGGGGGGTGAAGTAATACCAAAAAGTATATACTAAAATTGGGGCCATAAAAAAATTTTAAATGTGGGAGTCCAATTCTTCCAATGAAAAAAAAAAGGAAAGAAGAGATGGTAGAAGAATACCATACTGGGAGAGAAGCAAAAAGAATAGAATAGGAGAAGGCCAGAAAGTGTCAGAATCTAATTTAGAACAAGATCTGACATAAATTGTATTTAGAGAACTAATGAAGCTATAGGAGAGGAGAGAGATGAGAAGAATAGAGCACAGGCTTTGGAGGAAGAAGAAGAATAAAATATGTTATATTCATCTCATTCTCATGCAATCCATGCTCAAACAAGGGCTTATATAATGTTCAAAACAATATTCTAACAACCTTATGTGTCAAGTCCTGAAGGCCCAATTACCCAAACACAACATTCTGACTTTAAAGCGCAATTATTTAAGCGTCCTAATGAAAGGTCTGACCCACAAACCCAGTTAACCAAAGATTTCAATGTCAATGACCCCACCAATAAACCCTCATCATCACTTTAATTAATCCTAATTCCTTTCTATACACACATAATTCATTCTGCATAATTCCATGGGCAACACAGATTGGAGACATGATTTCAGGACATAGTGATTGTTTCATTCATGTATTGGTCAAGAATAGACTTTGTATCCTAATTCACCCAGTTTATTAACCAATGTATTGACGACACATTACCGTGTCCCCTGATTGTTTCTCCATTGTCCATGTCGAACACTGATTCTACAACCTCTGTTTCTCTCCCGGAACTACCCAACAGAAAAATCCCAAATCATCCATCCCAAAGGACAACATGGCTGACGACAAAACTGAAAAGTGGGAAATTAATTTCAACAATGAAGAAGGGGTTGCTCAGAAGACAGGTGAAGAAATGAAGGGTGATCTCAAAACTGCAAAGGGGAAATGGTGGAAGAGACAGATGTCATGGCGGCATCCAAAAGGGAGCAAGGTTGAGACTGATTCGGGTACAAAATGAAAGGACAGGGATGAGGAGACAGATATTCAAGATGTGAAAGGGAATGGATGGTACAGCTAAGCATATGCTTACTTCCACTGTGGAAGGTAACTTACTCTCTCATTAATCAGCAGCAGTTGGGGTTCAGCCCCGCCATGAACAATGATCTGCATAAGTTTGAACTACCAAGTGCCTGGAACCCTCATACAGTTCGGGCTCTCCAGGATCTGGTTTGGAGAGAAAAACCCAAAAATTTGTTTCATATGGAAACTAAGCTTTTACAAAGGGAGATGGTATTTATGCAGTACAGTTTAGGCTTCAAAAATGGGTTGTTAGTGGACTGTGCTGACAGAGCTGGTGGATTGGCTTTCCTTTGGGACTCAGGAATTGATTTTTCAATGCGGACTTGGTCATCTAACCATGTTAATGGAGTGATTATGAATTAAGATAGACAATTTCAGGGAGATTAATGGGTGTCTATCATGTGTATGGGAGATTTCAATAAGGTGATCTCAAATGACGAGTTGCATGGTTCAAAGCAAAGAGCGAATTGGCAACTACGAAAACTGCAAGACGCTTTTGATATTTGCAGATGCCAGACTTGGGTTTTGTGGGACCAAAATTTACATGGTTCAGAAAGTCGGAGTGTCAAGGTTTGGTTCAGGAACGTCTCAGCAGGGCATGAGACAGTATGTACTGGAGACAATTGTTTCCAGAGTAGCAACTTTTCAACCTGACTCATCATAGGTCTGAACACTACCCAATTAAACTCGTAACAGATGGTCATACCCTGCATCAAATGGCTACGGGCTCCACGGTTTGGTGGGTCAAAGATGAGGACAGTGAGAGCTTCCACCTGGGAAATCAACACAATGATGGGAGATGTGATAAATGTCTGTGAGTCACAAATAAATTGATTCAGGTAGGACTGGGCTGTCCAGATGGGGTAGAGAGAAGTACGGGGATGTGGGTAAAAAAATTGAAGGAGCTTTGCACCAAACACCAACTGATCCAGCAAAGTAGCATTGGAATATATCCATAGGCTGAGGATGAATAATTGAAAGACATACGGGCTTCTTGAGATTGAAGTTCTCAAACTGAGACAGAGGTCTCGTGTGGGTTGGCTGCAGTAAGGAGACCAAAATAATGGGTTCATGCAAAGGCTTCGCAACGAATGCGAAAATTCATATTATACAAATTTACAATGATCGGGGGAATTTAATCACAGATGAGGGTGGTGTTGGGAGATGTGCTTTGGAGTATCTCCCTAGCATTTTCTCATCATCTGAGCCCGGCTACTGAACCCAGCAAAGCATTCTTAGGTAAGTTGACCACAGCGTGACACCAACTATGAATCAAATGTTCACGCAGGAGTTCATAGCTGATGAGGTTCATTATCCCCCTTTTCAAATGCACCCGATAAAAGCTCCAGGTCCTGATGGTATTCTCACACTATTTTAACAAAATTACTGGGGGGAAGCATTTTCATCAGATAATAGATGGGGCATTTGTTGGAATGGTAATTCCAAGTAAATTAAGATTTTCTTTGGTGAGTACGGATGGATATGCTTCCTACCCGAAAAAAGCTATGCCATGATCATTGCCGAGTGTTCCTGTATCTCGTGTGCATCTGACTTGGAGACAATTGAGCATATTATATACAACTATCCAACTGTGATGGCAACATGGTAATCAGTATTTTCACACGGGCTGCCCGGAATTGGATCTGTGCGTGATGCCAAAGACTGGTCTATTTGTATACTTGATAGAATATTTGTACAGGTGTGGAATGTTCAGAGTGGCCTGGACTTTGTAGGACGATAGGAATCACATCATCCATGGCGGTTAGATTTCTCCCCCTTTCATTTTGGCTTCTTGCATTTCAGGGATGATCAATACATTTAAATCAGTGAGAGGTGCAAGCCGCCTGAAAATGATTTTTTCCAGACCAACTTTGATGGCGCTGTTTTTTGGCATATTTTGTGTTGCATGTTTGGAGTTGCATGAACGTGTTCTGGTGGTTGCTTTGTCTCTAAAGATTGTGATAGAAGCAAGACGCTGATGTCGTGGCTATTTCTTTTGCTGGTGAGATGGGATTTTGGAATGGACATTTTGGTCGAGAGATGATCCAAATTATCAAAAGACTGCAATTGCAAGAGTAGGACCTTTCCAAAATTGGGTGCTTGATTGATGAAGCTCAAATGCTTGATACAATGCCAATCAGTTCAGTTCTCTTGGACCCCGAGGAATGGTCACATGGTTTCCCATAGGTTGTTGAAGCATAAGGGGTATCGATGTTTTCTGTGTTTGGCTTGAGGAGAGTCCTGACTTTCTTGTTGGCGTTGTTTAACTTTCTTCCTTTATAAATGGAATGGTTTATCGGTTTGTTTAAATGAAAAAAGAAAAAAGAAAATTGACCTTAAACCCCTTAATGCACCCCCCTTAAACAACACGCGTAGTCTCATGTTGATTAAGCTCATTTATCAAAATGAAAACGTATTCAATCCCTCTGATTTCACAAAAACGACGGTGTTCACTATTTCTAGCTGTTGCCTTTAAAAACAATTGAATAGCCCATCACAGTTTCAAATCCAAGCAAAAATATAGTTCCTCTCAGTCCTTGACAAAAGGTGAGTTTCTTCCTTCTCTTTTTCATCTCCTCTCCTCTTCCCCTCCTCTCAGATTGCAGCTAGGGTTTAGTTTGCTCTATTGCCTTTTTTGTATTTAAAAAGAACAAACATCTGATGTTGCTACCACACTTCTGCTCGTTTCAGCGAAAATAACAATTGTGGAGCTTAAGATTGAAGAGCCTTGAGCAACCCAGAAATTAATAACAAAAATCTGATGCCACAACTTTTGATAGTTACTTATTCCACTGGAGATGCTCTTAAACTTAAACTTCTTTGATCCTGTTATTGCACTGTATCATATATAAAGAAATAAAAAATATACAAGAAAATGAAGCAAATACCAGGCCATGGTTGAGAGCTGTGATAGATAACTTCATCAACTTCAATGCCGGTCTCCTCCCATGTTTCTCTCCTCACTGCCTCTTCCAAGCTTTCTCCTGGCTATGGAAAGTGGGAATATCATGCTGATCAGTAAATTTTCAAGGTAATTAATCGAATATTTTTTGTTTGTGGAGATGCATTACCATAGCTGCTTAGTGGCAAAATAGGATAGAAATAAATATTAGGATTTTCAGAAAAAAGGTGGAGAAACAATGGGCGTGTTCTGGGGTTAATCTTTGGAGAAATTTAAAGACTTATTGGGAACTACGACAAGGTGAGATAAGGCCTCGAGATTATCAGAGATGCTGATTGGAAATATTTTGTGTACTTCTGGAGGAGATCTTGCACTTTGTTTTTCCTTTCGTTTATCTCTGTTTAAAATCGCCTAGTTAGTTCTTTTTTCTTTAATAAATTCGCTAGTTTCTTATCCCATATATAAATTAACAATAGCAAAACTAAGATTATTTAAAAAAATAAAAAAAAAAACCATAAAAATACTACTTTACATAGATTATGTAGCTTTGAGAAAAGAAAATCGTCTCTTATGAGGAATGCCCTTCCTAACTAATGATACCGGTTCCTTCATTGCAAAGTGTTACTCAAAATAAATAAATGTTCCTAGAAGAGTGACGAATGTACGTACCTCTACAAAACCAGCAAGGCAACTCCACATTCTGGGCACGTATCTTGACTGTCTACTTAAAAGTGCACGATCATTCTCTTTATCTATAACTAGCATAATGACAACCTGTTGCAAAGGCACATTTGTCACTTGGAGCAGTTAACCAAACAATGGAATTGTAATTCCAAGAATTGAGATTATATAAAATTCCAATTCTAATTAAATTCCAATACCGTACGGGATCAACTCTAGGATAAACCATCTTTTTGCACGACTCGTTTGAGCATTTCTTCCGTCTCCCAGCATCCATGGGACTGTTTTCTCACCGCAATGTCCACAAAATTGGGATGTGTTATGCCACTCCAATAATGCTCTAGCCTGATCAGATGTCAAAAATGAATCATCATGCATATAAGTTGCAGGAACAAGATTTTCAAATTAGGGCAATGGAGCAAAAGGGCTCCCTTTGTGATTTTCACATTTTTCTAATAACTAAAATACCCTTCCTTTACCATATTTTATCTAAAAAGGAACTTTAACCACCAATGGCTGCTGCCGGACAGTTGTTGGAGCTCTGGCCACCACCAGCAACCAGCACCAGAGTTCTAGTGACCTCGTCGGGGCTCTAAGAGAAGACCTCAGCAGTGGCCGGCGCCTGGGGCAGTGCTTGGTGAGGCCTAGAGACCACCATTGTTGAGAAGGGATAAAAAAATGTTTGGTGAGGGTAAAATTGAAATTCAGAAAAAAAGGGTTGCCCTTTGATGCACAAACATTGTAAAATGCCCTTGTGGCTAAAACAAATTGTAAAGGCGGCCCTCGTCATGAAATCCTATCAGGTAACTAGTAACTAATCCCAAGATAGATCCTTTTTTCATTGGTAGCAGGCTTGTGTGCAAGCTTCCAATAGCGATTTTGAATAGGATACAGAACCTTAACAAAGTCTTCTAGTAACACTTAATTCAGAGTCAGTAGGCCAACAAGAACATTGCTTCTGGGAAGGACAGGATTTTGGATTTCACATTGACGTGTCGGGCATTTCTAAACTTTTAGAGTTGACGGTTAACCACTTTATATATGAATACGCTACCAAAATTGGTGGAAATTGAGCTTTTACACATCGGTAAAATAAAGTATACTCCCTAAAAGAGAAGATCCCCGGAAATATTTCTACTTGCATCTGTCCTCTTACTCTTAAACTATAAAATTGATCAGAAACCTCCGAGACTCTTGTGTATTTATTTTTTTACACTCAACCTCTTTCTTTCGAAACTCATCAAAAAAACAAAATTTTGAATAGTAGCATGAACCATATAAGAATTGAATTAAAAATAATACTATGTAACAGATACTATGAAATCAAGTCCTCGCTCCAGCAGATTCTGTGAGACAAAGCGATCCAGATATTGACTGAAAGGCAGATATAATGTGAGGCAGATACAGGTTGCCGGGTAGAGATGGCAATACCTGCCTAGAGACTGCATCCTTAGAAAAAGAAAGTGAGCTACCGCATCCTTTAAAATTTCCATTTTACCCAATCCTAAAAGCCCCTAAAATAAAATAAAATGGAGATTCAATCAAGACTTACATGACCAGCAACAGCAAGATCGGCCATTGCTTGCTCATCAGACCAATCAGTGGCAACCATCAAAGTCCTTAATTCCAAAAAGCACAACTGCCTTTCGCCAAGCAGCTTATTCCCCAACCTCTCACTGGCATCACTCACATCAATTGCCCAATGAACAACATCATCCTCCTCCAATGAATTGGAACCGCCCAAATAAACAAAAGAATCTTCATTCAAATTAATCTCAGCTTCAGAATCACCCGGTAATAAAAGCTTACAATCTGCCAAACTCAACCAACCCAGACGCCAATTCGGGGTTGTTGAAGAATCACTACTTGAAGAACCGGCTAACGGTTTGCCCTTCCTGAATGGGAGTACCTTGAAAATTGGGGAAGATGATTTAGCCTAGGCATTGCCCACCTTAATTTTTCAAAATTTTCAAACATGTTTATTTCTCCTAATAGGTTTAGAAAAAAATAAATTTATTAAGTAAAAATTTAAAACGCTTTTGCCTTCTTTATTTTAAGGAAAAATTTCTCCACCGCCGCTTTAATTTAACATTTTAGCCTTATTTAGCCACTCCTGGAGAAACTGTTCATGGCCATTATGGGAAAATCCTTTGCGCAGTAGATATGATAGTTACATTTATATATGAAAATTCGAGATTTGATGATACAACGCAAGGTCTTCCAAAATTAGAACAGATGTTCGAATCCAAAGGAACATGAGAGGTATAGGAACCACTGAGGGTACTACTAAAATAAGAACAACTACTAATTCATCAGCTAACATATTTGCTAAAAGTCGAAAACTAAGTGATAAAATCTTTGTGAAATCTTTTGTGCCAGTCCTGAATGTAAGTGGGCCGTTTTTAATAATAAGCTAACCCCCTCTCTCTGATTTATCATGTTAATTTAAGTGAAAATATTTTTACTTTTGTTCTCTAAAATGCTAAAAAACAAAAGGAAAATGTACCTCACATGCATCAAAATATATTTTAGCTCACCTTAATATCACCTAATTTACACTTTTGCCCTATGTATTTTAAGGAAAATTTTCTCCCTTGCCCACCTTACATAAAATTATCATAAAGTTTAGTATTTTAACACTTTAAATTGATGTATCGTGTTACTTAAACGATGATTTTTTTTTTAACTTTTTCTTAAATGCTAAAAAATTTAAAAAAAATGTTATATATAACCGTACATCAAAACATATTTTTGCTCACCTTAATATCAATTCCGGGCTCCGCCGCTGCTTCCCGTAAGAGTAGGGTTTTGAGGGTTTGAAGAGCAGAGGTGGGTGAAATTGTATTAGGGGTTTTGGATACAATTGGGTTGCCGGCAAATGCATGTGGTTTGAGGTTAATTGTGGACATGGTGGAGTGAGAGTGAGGGTGGGGAGGTGCTAGGTTTAGGGTTAGGGTTTGAAGAGAGAGAAGTTTGGAGAAAGAAAGGAGGCGGGAGATGGGTGAAGAAGAGAGGAGGTAGTTGTACTGATAAAGCATGCCTCTGTCTCTGTTCTTCTTCCCATTGATGTTTGAAGGAAAGAGATTTTAAGGAAGATGGCAAAAGGGTAGGTGATGACAGAGATAATTCGGGACCACAATTTTTTCATACATTCTTGGTGGTGATATATATATACACGCACAGGGAGGTGCTAATGGCAGACATCACACGACACTTTTAATATTTTTTTACAAAAAATGTTAATTATTTTATTCACGTGTACTACTTTTTTATTTTTAATTAATAATTAAAATATTAAACTTAAATTAATAATAATAATTAATAACTCTAAAGTATTTAAACTCAAGTTAACTATTAAATCTAATAATTAAATATTTTTTTCTTTTTCATCATCATTCCTCTTTATCTCTGTCATTACTGTCACTACCACCATCCAAATCATTATCCCTCTTTAAAAGAAGTAGAATATTTATATTTTTATTACTTCTTTACGTTTCATTTTATTCATAAATCATTGATATAAACAAACGCAAAACAAAATCAAAAAAATATAACAAAGCACAAATAATGTTTACTCGGTTTCTAGAAACCGAATGTTGTTCATCATATTCGGCCAAAAGGAATCGAATATAACACAGGTCATTCGGTCCTAAGAAACCGAGTTAAGCTTTGGGTCATTTTTTCAATTTTATTCGATTCCTTAGGACCGAGTGAAGTGTACTTTAGTTGGTTCCTTTGGACCCTATATGATGAACATCACTCGGTTCTTAGGAACCGAGTAAACCTTCATCCATGGCAAAACCGAGTGAACCTTCGTAGTTTATTTTTCTTCTCTCTCTCTCTCTTACATACATAGGAGAATGGGTAACTCCATGTCACAAGTAGATGTAAACATAAGATCTAATAGTAGTATTGCATCAAACTAAGCCGTGAATGATTGGTTCATTCATAAAAAAAGAAGTCAGAAGAAGAAGAAGATTAAAGATTACAGATGAATTTGTGAGGTGGGTGAAGTGATTTAATTTATTTCTTTAAATTGTAGAGAGAGGTAGAGGGAGTATTTTTAGATTAACCTTAATTAAGCTTAAAATTAGATGGAGTGGTGGGAGTGTTAGAATAGTCTTATATATAATGTGTATTTATGGACGTGTGTCGTCTATGTTGATATTGTCTAAACGTTGTGGTGTGTAAAAGTCTGGATTGAATAACTTGTTGCATCATAATATATATATACTAGGGTATACCCGTACCATCTGGTACGATGGAATAAAAAAAAATTGATAATATGATAAAAAAAATAACGTGTGATAAATTTAAATCGACAAAATTAATCAATCTATGTTGACCTCATTGCTCTAGTTTCTATGTTTAACATGATCACAAACTAAGTGATAATGTACAATTGAAATGTAAGTGTCAATAATAAAAATCATATATAATTATCCTTATGCTGAAGAAAAACTATAAAGTCATACTCGGATTGAACCAACTTGTTTTAAATTTTTTAAAGAGTCCTTTTATCATAATCCAACCATGTAACAACAAAATCAATCAATCTATTTTGAGCCAATTGTCTAGTTAAGTCTAACGTTGTGAACAACTGAAATGTAAGTTTAATATATCTTCATGCTAAAAAAACTAAAAGTATACCGGATTTGACCGACTTGTTTTTATTTTTTGAAAGAATCTTTCAATTAACCACGTAACGTACATCCTAAAAATGACAGATTAAGATGACCAAGAATATACGAACACATAACGTATGTCCTTAAATGTTATACAATAATTTTTCTTAATTTTTTATTTTTTTTGCATAATTACATAGTCATAATGGATCTTGTTTAATTGATCTTGGTTAGTAGATTTTAAATATTAATTTTTTATTAAATTTTTTATTTTAAGTTATGTGATTTTTAATGTTGACAAAATTATAAGTATGTGACATCTTGATGTGTATATAAAACTCATCAAATGGCATATAATTAATACATACCATAACATATGTATTTTTAACCATTAGATTCTTATACATTTTAGAAAAAAATTCGGTCAAATATGGTGTTTTATAATATAGATTGTATATACACCCTACAAAATATTTTGCATCGCTTTCGCTTTTCATTCGATTCTCCACGAGACGCATGTTTCTTAATTTTTTAACACTAAATATAAATTTAATAATATTTTACTCAATTATAAATAATCAAGTGTATAAGTTTATATTCAATTCTTAAAAATTAATTAACAAACACTTTACTCAGTTGTAAAAAATTAAACAAAAGTAAAAATGTCACCAAATATTTAGTTTAATGTATATTTTACTTCTCTAAATTTTAGTCTATCTATTTTTTTTAAATTAATAGAGGCAATTACAAAAATAGAAATTTTAAAACTTAAGGAATATAATAATTTAACTAAATTTATTATAAAGTTATTAAAATATAGTGTTCAATATTTGAGAAAAAAATTGGAGTTTTATGTTCCACCTTCTTTCGTGAAATGGAAGTTTTTTTCATCTCAAATAAAAGTGATCGAGAATAGAATAAATATTTAATTTATTAAAGGATGCTATGGAAATCTTTATAACTTGATAATTTTATTGATCAAACTTTAATACAAAGAGGGAAGAAAGTATAAATAGAAGAAATGAGAGAAAGGAAAACTAAACAAAGCCTACTTCCAACAACTATCTACATCCCCTTTTTGTACATAAATGGGGCGGACTTAAAGCCTACATCGTTGCTGAGTCCGAGCGATATTGTATGGAATATATGCCAAATCCGTTATAAGGGAATCATAAACGTACTTATGAAGCATTCTTGGATGAAGACGAAGAGTTTTCAGATGAAGGTTCTTTACTTGAAGATAAAACAGTGATTTTAGGGGCAAATCAATTTCAACAAATTCGTCGATGGGTACTATTTCGACTTAATGTCGACGGGCTTCATGAATAGTATAGATGCGATTTATTTTAGAAAGAAAGTGACTTATAACACGTTTTCTATGCATGTTATAACTACTAAGATTAAACTTTTATGCAGTGAGTATAAACGATACTTGGCATCTCATAGAAAAGGAAAAGGAATCTAAATGTCAAAAATTGAGGAACAAACATCTTTCATCCCTTGGGCATACGAAAAGGTCACATATTTATTTAACATGTGAATTGTATATATCATTTCCTTAGTAAATACTTTCTAATAACATTTTGTTTGAATTTCATAGTTAGTGTCATCTAAAGAGACAGAGTTAAAGGAAATGTTGTGGAGGTTAGTTCAAGGGCCAAAGCACAAAGTTAAAACATTCAAAACGTATCGGGTGAATGGCTATGTGTTCTCTCCAAAGTATCATAATGACACGGTTTCCACTCAAGATGGCGGTGTTTGCATGAAGGCATGGACAAAATTTAGGGCAAGAAAAAGTGATAAGAATTTGAAAGAAGCTTAGACCATGTGGTACGGGGTTATTAGACAAATAATTGAGTTAGACTACACGATATTTAAGGAGGTAGTATTTTATTGTGATTGGGTAAAGGTAGAGGATAAAGCCAATGGATGTAAACATTGTACAAACTCTAACTTAGTAATGGTAAATTTTGAGAAGTTCAAAAATATCGATAATGTGTTAGACGAACCAGTCATTCTTGCTTCCAAAACTTCATAAGTGTTTTATTCTAGAGATCTTCAAAATCCCAATTGGTGGGTTGTTATACATTCACCGAAAAGGTTGACAACTCGAGTTGATGAGTTAGAGATCCCTACTGTCTTCCAATCTACTCTTGAAGAACAACCTCACTTGGAAAAGTTAATGAAATTGCTTATGTAAATAATTTGTATTGATATATTCCTATTATATGCAAGGACTATTATTTTATGTAATGTACTGTATTGTCTTTAATTTATAAAGAATATATATCCTGAATAATATCATTTAGTTTATCATACTTAATTTTTAATGCATATAATTTCATTTGGCTATTTTCAATCATTGGTGGCTTCTCTTTTTCTATTGTTAGGAAATATCAATTATGTCATCAGATGCAGGGTCAAAGAATCCGACTTCTTTTTTAGCCCCGATCCGAACTCAATCATCAACAAAGAAAGCTGTAATTGGAAAGAAGCCTATCATTGTTGAAATGGATGGCACAGTGGTTGGAAAATTTGCAAGCAATTTTAGTACTCCTACTGGAGATATTATCAGGACCATAGTACCTGTTCATTATAAAGATTGGAGACAAGTGCCACAAAACTTTCGAAATGATGTTTGAAAGAACTTAATGGTAAACATTAATTTATTTATTGCAATTCAATAATTTCGTTAGATTTTCGTAATAGTAGTTTCTTAATTTATTGTTTATAACAAGTACAGGTTGAATTTAAGTTGGACATTCCTCCAAAGGTTGCTCGCCCATTGTTGGAGAAGGCATGGCCCCAGAAATTCCGAACAGGCAAAGTTGCACTACGAGCCCATTTGAAGAGTGGGGTTGAAGGGTGACCCGATGGGATAGACCCAATTATTTGGGAAAAGTTTGTGAAAAATGAAAGAGAACCAAAAAGAAAAGGCAAAACCTTTAGAATGCTGAAAATCGAAAACAACTTACATATTCTCATACTCTTGGATGGTGTACCTATGGACTAAAAGTACATCAAAAGGTGAGTAATAACTTAAATTTTGGCTTGTAAATATAAATGTAATCTAACTTTTAAGTATTTGAAATTTTAGGAGGAAGAGGATCCTACTCAAACATATAATAACCGAACAGATAAATGGTTGATGGGGGCATGAGGACAAAAATGGTTGTGTGTTGGAAAGTGCCTAAACCATTTTATGTAAGTATTTTTGAATTTTACTTTAAGCTTCATTTGTAATGTGTTAGTTGTATTTTATAGGATTTTATATTATGTATTGATTGAATTTTAATGTTCTTAACTTGTAACTTGGATAGGATAAAGTCAAGGAAGCAAAAGTAAAAAGAAAAAGTGGAGAAGTATCTGGTAGTACTACTAAGAACGATGAATTGTCTGAAGTTTTCGGCAAGGATCCAAGGGGACGAGTTCGTGGAGCTACTTCACATGTTACTAAAAAGCAGATGATTCACTTAGGGATAGCAAAGGTGAAAGAGAAAGCCAATAAAGTAGATAAAGAATGAATTAATGCATTGAATGATGAATTCAAATCAAACGTCCAAGAAGCAGTGAAGGTACAATTTCAAGATTTTCAATTAACAATCCAAGGTACTATGCAAAGTATGATGTCTGATTTAAATCGTGAATCACTGCATGTGATGACGACGCCTAGAAGTGAGTTTGCTAGTAATTCCGTTCATCGTTCTCATAACCTAGCCCAAAATTTAGATAATGTTTTCACCCCGAGTCACGTTGAAAGGCCTAATTCGTCCAACAAACCTCCGGTTATATTGATTAATAGAGAAAATAAAGAATTAGCCAAGGGATACATTGTGACAAATGCAACAGCTGGAATTTGTCATGGTAGGAAGGTTGGTATCGGTGATAAGAAAGTTTATATTGATGAAGTATTAGAACCGGATGCTCCATTATGGTTCCCGCAAGATGGTAATGATACTTTATCTGCCTATGTTGCTGGGGGTTATATAATTTGGTTCGAGCCTTGGTTAAAATATATCTAGTTTACTTTTATATTTGTTATGTGCACTTTTGAGTATTCTCTTTCGGACATGATGGTATTTTATATTTTGACTTGGACATTTTGGTTTAAGTATGTTTGATGTATGGTTAGATAATTTTGGTACCTTATATTTGTGGATGGACATATTTTTATAAGAATATTGGGTTGATTTTTTGGATGAATGTTGGTTTATTAGTTTTTGGATGAATATTGCTTTGTATGATACCATTAGATCATAATATGGGAATTTGTATTGTGTGCACTAAAACTGGTTGCATTTATATCTATTGAAATTTTGTATTTTTTCTGTACAAGGATATTGGTCAAAAAAATAAAAATAAAAATTAACTGACACTCTATAACGGCTATAAACTGTTACAAATATATAACGGTTTTCCTATTAGTAACGGTTATATTCCATTACAAACAATCAATGATGTAATTACTTTTACGTGGCGTTGTAACGGTTGTTTAATATTTGTAACGGATTTAATCCGTTACTAATATTAGTATTGTAAGCGGAATTAGCAACATATTTAGTCCTGTTACGAATATATTTTTTGTAACGGATTTTGGTTAATTTTAGTAACAGATATATCCGTTACTAAAGTATTTCCCATGCCTAATTAGTAACAGATTTTATGTATTAGAAATATTTTTTCCAATGGATTAAGTCCATTACAAAAGGGTCATTCTGGTGTAGGGTCATTCTGGTGTAGTGTCATTCTCATAGTAGCAAGCCATGAATTGTTCAAATTGTTCTTATAGTAAAAGTGCATTTGGATCCGTCATACTAAAAAATGGGTCTTGAGAGGCATTAGACCTGAGATGCACCCATTGTTCCAATTTTTCTTGATGCAAAAGAATGCCTTATAATTGTATCATTAATTGGACCCATTTGTTTCTTCAATCCAAGCGTTACACACCCATTCGCCACTTTTTTCTCACCACTTCTCACCTCCTAGGCAAGACAAGCTACCTTTGGCTACAATCTCTTTTCCTTCTGCCTAGCTCCCCGAAAACAGCGTTTAACTTCCATGTGTTACGCATATAGCTAGTGTTCTTTTTGAGCTAGGGATTAAACTCTTCTTTTGAGTATGATTTGGCCGTGGATTTGGTTCAAGAAGGAGCATAGTGTGGTTCTTCATAATAATAATAAACAAGATACCAAAAGGATGACTGGACGTATTTTCCTTTTCATTTATGTGCATTAATCGTATACCGAATAATGTAAGAAGCAATGTTTCATTTGTTTCCTTAAAAAATATATATAATACAAAAATCGAGTCTACTTCTTGGCATTTGCCACTAGAAGCGTGTAAGATGAAAGAGATAACGAGGTAAATCGCAATAGGTTGATTCGCCTTTGTCATCGGATGTATAAGGTAGGACCAACACATTTTCGTCCTTGGAATGGCAAACAAATTATATAATAGATCGGGGATTGACATGTACTATTTTACCGAAAACCTTAGTTTTAAAGGTACATTATGCTCTTGATATACTGTATATGTTTGCGTACGTAAAACAAACGTACATAATAGATTGATGTAATTGCCGTTGATAATGCATAGTCTATGCAAACTTATATCTCCTCAAAACATTATTCAAAAATAAAATTGGTGAACTTCATGATGTTAACAATTTTAGTTAGAAATACCTCACACTCTAACCTTAGAGGTTGATATTGAAATCGTTAATCATAGAGCTCCTTTAACCACTTTAGTACAAAAGTGTGTGTAGTAAAATTTCAGTGTGACGCCCCGCCTCGTGGGGGATCAAAAAAACAAAGCAAATAAATCAAACCAACTTATTTTTTATGTTAAAATAATTTTCAAAATACAATTTTCACTTTCCATAATAAAAAATACATCCTCTCTACACTATTTAAAAAAATGATGATAAACTAAACGCGCCTGTCCCACTGGTTCAAATTTGACTCTGCCTCGGGTCATCTGCACCACAAAAATTAAAAAGGGGGAAGTACATAACACACATGAATGAAAGCAGCACAACAGAATATTTTATCAACAACAAAATATTCTTAACAATATAATCAACTCAACAAATTTTCATAAAAACCACCATCCCTGCCAATGGCCTTGTAGCCTAGTGACATCCTCTCTAGTCTTGTATTAGATAAATCACAGGTTCGAAACCCATGGATGTGGTATTCGAATTTAATAAAGTGGTTTGTCCACCCTTTGTGGGTGGTTGGAGATATGTCCACCTCTTATGTGGGTGGTTGGAGATGCATATGGTTCATGTGGTTCGTATGGTTGGTGACGCAGAAGGAAGCTAAAGCTGCTCTCTCGGTTCGGCGGTTCAGTTCGGTTGGGAGACTCTCATGAGGGTGACGCGAAGTAAAAGCTTACTTATCCATCTCTTTGGTCAGTGAATTATGTAGTTCATAGTTAGATAGGACAACAGAATTCTATGTCTGGCTCCATGTAATTGTCTTTGATATGAATGATTAGTCAAAAAAAAAACCCACCATCCCTTCCTCATATACTGGTCCCTATCAGTAACATATTAAAAACTACCCGCCTCACTTTCACCAAATCAAAACTTCTATCTAAACTTACATGTTTGGTTTATTAAGTATTTTGGCGAGTAAATTTAACCTTGCGCTAATCAATTTAACGACAATTTAACCATTACAAATAATCAACATCAATATCAGAAGCTAAATAATTATAACGATTTCAACAAGAGTTCAATGAATTGGATAATAAATAGATGTTCTAGAGATATAGATGTATGTTATATAAAGCCCTTTACTTAAAAGAAGTCCATAAATTGGTCCAAGTAATACCCAGAGCCCACTTTTTGCTCCACAATATAAAAGTTTCTATTTATCACTTCTAAATCTTTGCCCACAAAATAAATGGGATGGCTAATTACCTTTTGGACCCCACCACTACACAGGTACCCCTCCCTCACAAAATAAAATTATTAATATCTAATATAACTCATTCATAAGGATACACATCTATTTGACAAGTGTTCATTTATAAAGGGCGGGACTATTGTCACAATTAAATTTTTTTTGTACTATTTCTTATATTATCTTGACTTAGTGCAATAGAATTAAATATATGATTCATTTACTCAGTGCAATAGGGCCGAATCAATGTTAAAAACAAAAAAAATACACTTACTCGATCGTATTGCACCGAGTAGCGTGCACATACCATGTCCTATTGCACCGAGTTAGTGCGCACATATTTGACTCATATTGCACTGAGTCAATGTGAGAGTATTACAAAAAAATTTAGTGGGTGACAATAGCACCACCCTTTATAAAAGCTTTAAGTAGCAAGGTACACAAACACCCGATCTCTACATGTACACGTATGTAATACATATAAACAATACACATGTAATATTTTTATCAATATAAAAATATGGAGTGTTACACTCCGTGTTGTAGTGGTTCATCCGTGCGGCTAGACGATGTCAATGTGCATTGTTGTTTCTCCTTTTTATACCACCAGCCATCATTAGAGCCGAAAATTGGTAGTGAAATTTATATGCATATTAATTAGATAGTTTAGATCCAAAGAATTAAAGATTTAGGGTCAAAATAACTTGTACAATTTTTCAGAAAATTAAGGGGAAGGAAAGGGTAGGGAAGGAAAATAAAATATTGAATATTTATAATAAAACACACACACATAGATAAATAGATATATAGATAAAGAGAAAGAGAGGGGAGGGGTGATATGACATGAAACTGTTGGTGATATCACAAAATTAGTATTTAATTTATTAGTTTGGAAAATAATAATTCAAGCTAAAACTTAATAACACCAAAATTACAATACTTATATATTTTTTGGTTACCAATAAATCAAAACTTTTATATAATCATTCTTCCAAAATAACTAGGAAAAATAACATTAGGAGAATGACATTGGCATAATAAAATCTTACAATAGATGGAGACTAAATTGAAACAACGTTAGTCGAAACTGAAAACAAAAAATGGGGAAATTTAGGTTGAGTCATGGACTAGGTCGCTCTTTATAAGACATTTCGTGGTTCTGTCTGGAATTTATGCTATAAGTTCTAAAATTGTCATGCTGACTCTGTGATAAATTAAACAAGCCGAGTTTCACTCTCTATCTCAATTTTTCTTGCATGGTGGAAAACCAGATTGCCTCACACCCTCAAAATCTTTGCTTGGAATTGCAAAATAAAAATTTTACAAGAATTTTTTTCGAAGAACAACAGTGTGTTCTACTATCTCCTCATGTCTTCCTTAGATTTTTCTTAGAAGAAAAGATATATATATATATATATATATATTTATATTAAGATTAGAAATTTTTTTCTTTATAATTAGGTGGAAAAAACCACGTAGCCAAAAAATGCAACGTGTGTATGTGGATTGAAATAAATAAATAAATAATCATCTTTATCATCTAATAAGACTTGATCAATTTGATTATGTCAAAAATAAAATTTTGTTTTAAAATAAAAATTCTAATTGTATTTTGTCCCAAAAAATATTTAGACTACAAAGCGAGCTAAAGTCCGAACTCATTTGGCCTATGTGCATGTGTCGTAAACCAAACTCATCTAGGTTCTTACACAATTGCACAAAACTAAGGTTATATAAACCAATGTAAGAGTTCACATTCCTCATATGTGGAACAAAGGAAAACAAGAAAAATTAAGCTTACTTTTGGTTTTTTCAAAATACACACTAATTTTTTAATGTTCCCCCACTTGTATTTTGGAAGAAAAGAAAAAGAGAGAAAGAGAAGTCACGTATATGAGATTGAAAGGGAGTATGTTTGGAAGTTAATTAAATTCCATAAAAGGGGTGTTAATTGGGTCGAGGGGAAGAACTTACCTATTATATCTTACAACGCTAGCTCCCATTTACAGATAATGAAGAACCATAAGATTGAATTACTTGGGATGCTTATGCCCATTAATAGTAATAAATTTGCAAAATTTTCCTTCCCGTGATATGATTTACTACCCCTAGATCACTTATACTGCCCCAAATCACATAGAACTATGCATAAATAAATGTGTTTTTCAACTTGAACATTTACATAGTGTTGCTACTCTAAATTATACTAGAGTAACTCGTAGTTTTGAACTCTATCTCTGATTAGATTACATACATAGCCTCTAAGGGTGTAGTTATAAAGCCAACACGATACAACCATGTGCTTATATCCCAGCATAGTGAATGCTTCTAAAAGAATTTGCCCAAATTCCATGGGAAGCAGCCTCACTTCCACATTCATATAGGTGAGTCTATCAAGAGTATTTCCTATAGCTGGGTACTCCACTCCACATAAAGCTATAGAACTCATTAAGAGTTTGTGAACAACTCAACATTTCCACGCTTCAAGATGTCATGCTTCACAAGGATAAGTCTTAAATATCATGATTCTCATAATATCACTATGTAACTTATTGTTATCCTTTGAAGATGTTTCTTGGGATCTCCAATCCACAGGTTGGGTTACCATTACGGCGAGTCAACTCTCAATGGGCCAACCCCCATCCCTTTTTAAATGAGTGGGAGCGGTTTCCAAGGCGAAAAATGTTTCAAATTCAATTTTAATAAAAATATTTCGCGTTTTTATTTATTTCATCTTTTTCGTTCTAACTTTCTTCTTCTTCTCAGCTTTGCTTCTGCATGAAAATAAACCTATGATCTAGCAAATCTAAGCCCTCTTTGTGATTTTATTTTAGAGAGATAGAAGAAGTAACCATTGTAAGTACCTCAACTTCTTCATATGATTTTGAATTTTCCTAATTTAATTTCTAAGATTCCTAGCCCTTAGAAAAACCTTAAGAATGGCGAGATTCATTATTTCTGACGATGAAGAGCTTGCCACTTTCTCCCAATGGTTTATCAAAAACAATTGTATACTGAGGGGAATGAGAAGCCCACCATTAACCCTAGGGATGGCGAGATAGGGATATACACTGTGCTTTTTGAACAAGTTAGCCTTATATTACCCTAAGATCCCCTATTATGTAAGGTGTTAAGAAGTTGTAGTATGGCTTTATGTTAGATGAGTCCAAATGAGGTAAGGGTAGTTTTAGGCTGCGTTGATTTGAATAAGAAATTAGGTGTTAATTTAACCCACAAGAAAATTTCTTTGGTGCTATTCTTTGGGTGCCATTGCCCATAAAATAGTTATCGTTATTACTTCAGAGCTCAAATTGGGGCACCTGACTTGGTCAAGTGTTTGACTAAGTCTGAGAAGGGGTACCAAAGGGGAATTGTGATAGTTGAAGGCAAATGGAATAATAGGGATATCCGTAAATTAAGAGGCGGGTGAGTGGCCATGTTGGTAGGGATTCTTATTGTTTTTATGTTTAGTATTTTTGTTTTGGGTAACTGGTTAACTTTTTCACATGTTATATGCAATCTGCCCCAAAAGCCAAGCACCTTGGTGGGCTTCGTTATGGTTGACGACAGGTTTAATAGAGTACAAGACCACCCCCGAGCTGCCCATAACTTGCTCAGATACATTCCAATCGATAGGGAATAGCTTAAGGAGAGGCCCAACTAGCCTAACTGGGTAGGCCCAGAGAAGAGGCCAAAAAAGCTTAAAGACAGGTAAAAGGTCAAGGTTCGACCTGCACCTCAGCCTATCATCCCAACTGGGATTATGATAAGGGAATGAACTGAAAGTTAGGGCTGAGGTTACACTAACTAGTTAGTTCACCACTGATCCAAAACCACCTGGTACCTCTCTTGTTGGGGAAAAAAGCAATCAAGCACAGGTCGGCTTTCCTCCATGTAATAACTCAAGCACACCCATTGACCTAAGAGATCCTTGAGGATATTACGAATATGCCTCCAAGAAAATAAATCTGGAGGCAAGTCTCTAAGTTACTGCCGATGGGGCTAGTTAGAGCTCCATCACCCACAGGCCTCTTGCTACTGGGAGGCAAAAAAGACAAAAAAAAAAGATCCTACATGCAATGGGATCAGAAAGAATTTGAGTAGGTCTCCTTCTCCTCTCCCTGCTGATTAGGTTATTGATTAAAGGGTGCAACCTAGAAGAGGTTATTGCTGACCTCACAATTGAGTAGGCCTGATCTTTTGACGTTGGGTAGAATGAAGATGAGTCAGTAACTATTCTAGCGTCCAACCTTTCGCCACCAAGGAAAGGAGTTGTTAAAGTCTGATTCCTTGTATAAGAGTCCTTTGGTGGTTACTACTATAATATATGGGATTAACAAGGTTCCCGACGTAGATGAGCACGCTTTAGTTAAGAAATGAAGCCCTCTAAGATCACCCGAATGTGAGTTTTTCAGGCTTATATTTGTGAAGTTTTTAAATTCGGTATAATCACTTATGGAGTTTCTTTAATTGTGTGTTTGTCTCTTGACATGCTTCCAAAAATTTATGGTGCTAGATGACAAGAGGGTTTATCTTGCTAGAGCTTAGGAAGATGGCCTAAGGAGGGTGGAGAAAGAAAAGGGCTGACTAAGGGACAAGCTCAAGTCCAAGAAAAAAGAGCTTGACACCTCGGCCCAGTTAGTGTTTAAGCTAAATCAGCAGTTGAAGGATGTCCAGTCCAAGGTTAATGACTACACACAAAAAGTGTAAAGTATTACACCCAAGTGCAGGCAGTCAAGTTATAGTATACTTGAGAAAGTCCAAGGTCGAACTACAGGGAAGGTAAGGAATCTATTTCTTCTAGGTATCTCTCTAAGGTGGAAGAAGGGAAAAGAAAAGAAAAAAAAAAGATGATTGAAATGGGGAATAAGGAAGAAAATAAAAACCAAGTTAAAACTACTAATTAACTAAAATAAAATTAAAGGCAAATCTAATCCTATGGTGCAAAAGTAAAGAGAATCCACAAGCGCAAGTTAGCTACCTAAAAGGCTTCATAAATGCACTAAGGGAACATGCAAATGAACTAAAAATAAATAAATTAAATAAAACAGCGCACTAACTAAATAAATCAGAATATTAAATGAACTTAAATCAGCGAGGAACAAACGTTAGGGCTATCCGTAGTTAGGAAATACGAAATTAGTCCAATCGGGTAAACTAAATCTAAGTTTAAACAAGATTTTTTACTAAAGTTCAGCTCTTAGACCTTCCAACCATCCAATTATATTGCTACTAGAAGTATATGATAGCCCATGAGTGACAAAGACTATGTAGATTAACTTTGAGTAATAGAATTCGACAGTGAAGCTTTTTGACTTTAAAAAGTGTAATTTATAATCTAGTATTGCTAGTGTGTGACAAAAACAATCCAAGTTGATTAAATTTATAAAAAATCAGTAGTTTAACACCCTTATAATGTTTGAATAGGTTTGAACGTGATTCAAAGGAAATCCGTCTTAAAAAGAATGCCGAAAATTAAAACTAGCACTTTTTCGGTACTTACGTGAATAAATACTAAAACAGCGCCAAATTAGCCAATTCACTTAAAAAACTAACCCGACTAATTAAAGGATAAAGACCGTCCTCAAATCATCCACGTTAGGATTTGGGTGCAAAAATTCGTGAATTTACGTTTTATGGTCTTAATCAAATAGAACTTTTGAGCTAACTTATGAAAACATATATTACATTCAAGGATTAATTACACATCTTTCACTACGAACCCATAACTAACGATTTAGTTAGACATAATCAAACCAAACATGCAAATAAACTTATAAATCATGGAAAACATTAGACAAATTAATAATGTAGAAAATCATATTTGAAAACTTTTAGCTTTAGAATTTCTCAATTCCGATTTAAAACAAAGATTTTACGGTTAAAACAGTAAACAAACTCAAAACTGATAAAAACTGAAGAAATTTAATTAAAACCCTAAAAATTCTGAAAAATCATATTACTAATGATGAATAATGAATCACACATGAATATCATGGACTAATTACAAACTAGCTAAATATAAAGCGAGAATCAAGCATAAATTGACGAAAAACTAAAAAACCAACAAAACATAACTATAAACCCTAGAACTAGCCCCTAAAACGAGGGTTTAAGGTTAATTCTAGAATATATATGATCTCAAACAACTAATCTATGAATATCAAAGCAAACGAACAATTAATAGCAATTAAGTTGAAATAAAACAGAAAACTAGGGTTTACCCAGCACGCGATTGAAACTTGAATTGAAACTGAATTAAATGATGACTTAACGTATCATACACTGATGTTCTAGCTTCATAATATCATAAATAAACTAACCTAACAATTGTTTTAAAGAAAGAAAGTGTAATACCCCGTACTTTAATTTGTTTTAAATTAAAGTATATTAGTTTATTTATACACATGTGAATGATCGCCTGGTGATTCGGGTGGTCCGAATTGATTTCAGTTGGTAAATCAGAAGTTTTGTTTCTTCGTGATTCGTTAATTTTAGCTAAATTTGGGCTATCATAATTTCTTCGTTACTTATCCGATTAAGATTCCGTTCTCAAATGTATCTATTACTTGTATCATTCTACAACTTTTATGTTTTGACCAAAAGTTAATTTGTACTCCTTGTGGGTCAAAAGAGGGCGCAAAGTAGGCCCATCATTAAATTCTGGTCATTTGACAATGCTTCGGTAGAGCGCCGTCTTTGTGGAATTTTTGGGAATAATCTATCCATAATTTGGGAAAATTTCCTCTTAGAAAGTTGTAGATCTTTGAATTACCTTTTCTTGAACATAAATATCACCCAAATCCGAGTTCTGAGCAAAGAATTATGATCAAAATACCAACAGTGGTCAGTGCTGTGAAATCGACTTTGGGCTGAGAGCTCCCAAGATCGTTCTTGGAAGGGGCAAGATCGATCTTGGAGCCATGGGTGTCGAATTTTCTAAAGTTTTAACCCTATTTTCTCACCATTTATCACCATAATACACCAAACTCGACCCAAGCTCACTCCTATCAATTAGAAGGCTCTAGAGAGAGATAGAGGTGGATTTTTTTGAAGGATTCTCACTCATTTTTCAACACCAATCCTAGATAAAAGCTCCAAATCCTCCGAATCATCCTCCTGATCACTATTCATCGTTCTCCTTGTGAGCTTTGCTTGGGAAAAGGCCGCAAGCTTCATCTTTTCTCATTCTTCTTTGCTAATAAGTCGAGGTAGGGGTTTATATGCTCTTAAACTTGAAATTTTGGCAATGTTTTATGAATATCATCATAGTTTCACTTCATTTGTCTTATTTATCTAAAGTATGGCCTATAACATGAGGTTTTATGATTAGTGAAGACCTAAAAGTGAGGTTTGGGGCAATAGACGCTATGTACACTTAATAATATAATTTCATTTGACTAGAAATGGATGATTTATACATGTATGTTAAATATGATGATTTTGCCTATTGATATCAATGATATATGATTAATTGAAGTATGAATTCGCGTATTTAAGCAAGATATGCCATCTAAGCTCTATGATTACATGTTATTGATTCATATGGATGTCCTTTGGGTATGTATGTGTTGATTTGACAAGAAAAGGGTTTTGTATCCACTAAAGGACATGACATGATTTTGATAGAGTTTATATGGCATATGTAGTATCTACCTTATATTTGATGCATAAAGTGGAACAAGATATGCCTATTGAACTTGATATCTATATGATATAGACTTGTAAGCGATGTTCCTTGGATATACATGCTTGGTTATATCCAAGTGGATTTGTAAATGGGTTATATATGCGTTGAGGAACATGGCTACATGATGAATGAAGTTTAAGTAGCATGTGTTGTTTTTTTGTTGTCATAAAGAGCATGTATGCATGTTGTGCATCATTATTGTGTCAACCACAATCTTGAAGATTCTTTGGCAAGCTAGAATTCCCTTATGGCCAATTGAATGGGCATATATTTGTTTTCACGATGTGGTAATAGCTCATTTATATATATACATATAAATATATCTCTGTTCGGAGGCTACATGTCATGGTAATTCGTGGAAGCTTCATTTATATCTTGATATTGACTCATGGGATACGATTGGTTGATTGATCTCTTGGAAATGATTGTACTTGGTCGTGGATGACCAAGGGTGATAGGAATTCTATATGAATATCTGTTTTCATAGTGCTTGCCGGGATGGAAAAAATAGGCAGGGCCTGGTGCCTTTGGGTTAAAAAGCCCTAAACCCTTGGGGGAGCAATGTTTGGCCGTCTATAAGCCACCGATGTGCAGCCCAGAAACCTAGGCAAATTGGCAAGGCACTATGGTTTTGTTGTTATCGATATTTATATGGGATCGAGATGATTGATCCCAGGGCTATTGCTACCTATATTCATATGGGATCGGGACAATTGATCCAGGGTATCAGCTTGATGATCCGACATCTCGGTGGCATGGGAATATACTTACAGCTCAGGCTCTCTATGGTATGGTAATCGATTGACACGGGATGTAAACTGCATTAACATGTGCATGCGTAGTCAATTGATGAACATGGTTCTTGTTGATATTATTGAATTATACGTGGTTTGAAAGATATGTTTCTAAACCTATTTTTGAATATATGCCCTTCACCCCCCCCCCACTGAGCAAATAGCTCAATCCTGTTTTCTTTAAATCCTTGCAGGCACTCACGAGTCCCGTGAGGACAAAGAAGCGACGGGATCAGGAACCAAATAGAAGCTCTGATACAATTCATTTTTGGTGTATATATGTCTTTTTAGGAAGCCACGGGTAGCCCGAGGAGTTATACACTTTGAGAATTCATATGGTTTGGGTATACATATATGATGCATGGTTGAATGTTATGATATATTTATGTACCCCTTGCTTAGAACCCTTGATATGCATGTTGTTGCTTGATTGTTTCTTTTCATTATATACCCTATCTTAGTCTTACTAAGATGGGGTAGTGACGTTCCAAGTCTTAATTATAGGTGTTATCATGTAGATTAAGAAGGGGGTGTTACAGAAAGAAACTCTCAAAAGTTCGATCGTCAAACAAGCGCAAAAGCTCCCAGAAAGTTACGGTGCTCTCAGCCTCTCCGTTAATCGATTCTAAATTGTGCCGTACCCTAAAATATAAGATATATGACCTTTTATATGTTCCACAAATTTATCTAGTCGTGGGTTTTATGATCCTTGAATAAACGGGCCAAAAAGAGCTAAAAATCGAAAACGGGCCAAAAATTAGAGTGGGGATCGATCCTCATGTATTTATTTTTTCTTTTGGCTATGTTTCTTCTTTTGCTCATAAGCTTTTTTGTCCGAACTCTAATTGTCGCACTGTTTTTTCCTACGTGTAGGTAATTTAAATCTCTACAACTTCTATTTCTGGAGATTTCTTCAAATTCCCAATGTAGAAAAACTTTGATCAGTTACAATTTTGGAGCTTTTTACAAGCAGTTCTCGATTTTGCTCGGAAACTTTCGAAATTGATTCGATTGAGCTTCTTTCCTTTGGAATCACTCTTCGGACACTTGCATTCACTTCATTCATGCTTGGGGACTTACTATTCTCTTCTTGCTAGCACTTTAGGGGTAGTTTGTGGTGTTTTCCTCGTCTCGGGCCTCAGAATGGATTTTGACTTATTCTTTGGGCATTCTTCTTGCACTTTTCCGCTTTCAACCTTCTATCTTGTATATACCCTCAGTTGCTTAACCACTTTAGGCCTGCAAAATGGCTTAGTAATACAGAAATACAATGCAATGCCTTCATTTCATGCTTAAACTGAATACAATGCAATGGCTTAGTACAACTTTTCGTGTTTGGGTCGAGTCGAGATTCAGCCATTTTGAGGTCCGTTTTGGGCTCAGAAAGTCATTTGTTACTGCAGTGACTTCCATGATCAATCATGGAAGGCCATGATCGATTATGGTCCTCCAAAAAAGTTCTAGAAGGGTTCATGATCGATCATGAAGGACCCATGATCGATCATGAAGGACCCATGATCGATCATGGTTCACCTGAATGTCGATTTTGAGCATTTTAAACTTGTTTTTCAGCCATTTAACACCCATACACCACCTATTTTCGAGCTTCACTCATATAGGGGGTTCTAGAGAGAGAAAGTATGAGATTCTTGAATGATTCTTGTGGTTTGTTCATCCTCCTACAAGATTTAAGCCCCAAATCACTTTCTCCTTCACTATTCATCGTCTTCCACCTTCATCTTCGCTCGCATGGAGCTTGGAGGCGAGCTAGGGTTTTAGCGATACGACGTCTACGCTTCCTCAACTCCTCAATCTTGTTTCTCTAAGGTGGGAACACTGATACTAAAGCTTTGATTTCCATTCTTACTTGTTGGATTATAGTTTTCTTCTATAGTTTGGGGATTCTATGACAAACCCTAGGTTATTTGCGTCTCATAGGGTTTGGGTTAAGTGAGGTTTCAATTAGTGATGGATATGGATGGGATATATCTTCTATTAAATGTTTTAAACATCAAACTAATGTTTTTACTTATATACTTGATTATCCACAAAGAACACATCATGTAGTTTCATGTAAAACCTAGAAACTGGGGGCTTTAGGATTTAGGATTTATGCATATATAATGGTTGATTAAGGGTTGTTAACGTGGGATATTCATAAATATGTCATCAGTTGTGACTGTAGGACAATACCTATGGAATTTTCACTAAGAACCTACTAAAGCGAATACGATATACACTAGTTCCTTGAGACTAGAGTCTTATATAGAACACTATTAGTGCTAGTGAGGAGTATATTACTTAGGTACATTTTAAAGATGCCATAAACGCACTTTGGTAGAGTGTAGCTTGCCTTAGCCAAAAATTTAGAAAGCTAAGCGTACCTTGGACCTATCGATTAGGTAAGAATCATAGGAACCAATACTTGACTTGACTATATGACTAGAGAATTATCATAAAACACATACAGCCTTAGTTTGATACACGTATCATATTATGAGATGTACGATGGGATTAATGAACTAATTGGCCTTATAATGAGAATAATCACTTGACGATAAACATATAGAGTATACGAGTGACGAAGACGCTTGTAGAAATGATTAACGATGATGTTAATGAGGACAAATGGATAGTGGGCTGTTGTTATTATATGTATACATGTTGAATAGCCATATGTGTGATGTACCATTGATGATGATGATGATGATATTTCATTGTGGGAAAATGAATATATGTTGATATTTGTTACTGCGATCACACATATGGGCTGGATATGATTGGACCAAGCATCGGGTAGCTCCTAGTGACTCGAAGACGGGCCGCCTATTGCCGCCCATGGGTGAAAATCCTTGAACTGTGCACGGAGAAAATGAAGTCGGTGACTCCGCCGGTGGTTGTGGTTGTGGTTGCCCACAAAGGAGAGCCCACTCTATGTATCTTGCCTTCCCACAGGATTATGTGTTTTGGGTTAGATGAGTTTCCCCGGCAGCAGAGCAGGTCCAGTGTGCCACTACATTCCCAAAGGTGAGTTTCTAGAAAAGTAGTTGGGCTACTAATGGTCATTACCCTGCTAGGGTATCGCCTGGTGTAGTTCTTTTCAGAGTGTTCGATGTGGCTTGTATGTGCGTTCTCCTCGTTCAACTATTCGGAGTGTTCTTCCCGGGAAAATATCTTGAGGGTTATCTCTGAATGACTTACTTGGAGAACCAAGTTCCTTGAGCCACTCCCTCACTCCTGAGGAGACATGGACAAAAGCCTCGGAGTCTTCAGGATCCGTTGTTTTCGGCCTGGACTGACCGCGGGGTGAAACTAAGGCATTATGCTAGAAGACGTGATACGAGAGTTATTGTGAGATTGTTGAATATGTTATTATTATTATTGTATCATATCATGTCTTGTATTGATTTGTGTATGTTGCCTCAGCTAGATGTGGATAAAGTGAGACTTATGCGAACACTAGCTACAGATCATAAAAGACGTAGGGAAACATTTGGGCTACTCATAATGTATTAATATGTAAAGTGGAAATATATAGTAACTATTGAGCCTTTATAGATGGAATATGGGTATATGAGTGCGTATCGATTATGGAATGAATCGGCTGGATCATAATGAAGCATAAGCTATCTATAGTCAAAGCAGTAACTAAGGCTAACGGATAGCAAAGTAAGAGGGCACTACAATATAACATTTAGACAGATGATCTTGAGGCGAAGCCAATTAGCTGGCCAAGTATAAGTATTCATAATGTATTATAATTAAAATGGAAACCACAAATACTTGGCGTATAGTTATCGACTTTTGACATATGCATGTGTAGTCAACACAAGCTGTAGAACTGATCCACTAAGGCGTGACGAGCCTTAGGAAGGCTAGCGTCAGAACGAGATCACCTTAAACTAACAATTCCTTAGTAATGTGGGAAAAACGTGAGAGGTTCACTTATGGGATATTAATGGATATGATCGGTTATTTGGGTAGTTAGTATCCGGTGGCTATGATAGGAATTCTAGTGGGGTTTGCATGCACGAGTGTGTGGGTTTGCATTGCTATGCACGATCTTCGAACCCTATTTTTAAAGTAAAGCACTTACTTTTTATATAAACCTGCATGTGCATGTAATTGCAATGTGTATTTTCATATAACAAAACCTATATAGTTCTCATTGAGCCCGGATTTGGTTCATCCCATTTTCCTAACAGTTTTGCAGGATAGGCTTCGGGGATTGGAGAGCGGTGTATCCATTTAGAAGTCTCTGATATGCATAAAACCTTTGGGTCCTTAGACAAAGGACCATGTGTATAATCTTTTGTTATGTTAAACTCTTTGTAATTATGTATGGACTTTACAACTCTTTTGGGTGATGGATTATAGATTTTCTATAAATGGTTTTTTATCTATACGTGGAGTTGGATATGATTGTATTTGTGTAACTATGCTTTGTAAACCTCACAGGTTTGGATTTTTATTTTAATAAACTCCACATGCTAGGCTTTTGTGAAACGGGACTTTTAGTAGGACATTTTATTTAAGAAAAGTTTTTTTTAAGTTGTGGATTTTATATTTTTAACCCGTCATCGCGCACGGCATCCGTGATTACCCGGGTCCCGGAGGATAAAAATCTCAGAACGGGATTCGGGGCGTCACACAAAAAGATTAAACAATCTAGTCTATGTCAAATTTAATGCGAAGATAATCAATAAGCAAAAAAAGGTAGAAAGAAAAAAAGGAGTAGATGTACTACTTTCGAGCAAAGCTAATAAGGCTCAAAGGATGCATTGTTCATGGAGGTGATGATGAAGAAATTGAATCGGACTTGGGGTCAGGACTTACTTTGGAAGTGTTTGGAGAAGCATCGGGAGCCTATAGTGCCTTACAACCTTGACAAAGTATTTGAAATGTAAGAGAGCTTTGCGAAGAACATTTTATTTCAAATAATGAAAAAACGGATGATGAAGAATATGTGGTTTAATACTTTGAATATAATGGAGAGAAAGTGTTGGAGGGATATTTTTATTTTAAAGGTAAGATTTTTTTTTTATTGAATAAAAACAATCATCAGTTTAGAACTTTCTATAATGGAAATTTGGAAGCCCCAATCTATCTATGCGTACAATACCTTTCAACATATAGGGCAGATCTTGAAAATTCTCAAAGCTCACATTTTTCCTCAAAATACATGTAACGCCCCGTATATTCAATTTATTGGAAATCGCAATACAAGTTGCTTGTAAGGTAAAAGTACACTTCGGATAGCCATATTTTGCACTGAAAGGATCTAAATGGCTCGAAGACTTCCAACGAGTTACATTGATATATTTAAGCATGTTAGAATAGCCGTAAGTCATTTCAGGTGGTTCGAGTTGAAATCGGGGTGTAGATTGCAAGTTTTCAATTTACTCGACTTCATAATTTTGGATAACTTGGAGGAAGCGTAACTTCTTCGTTCCTCACCAAGATTGAGTTTCCGTTTGCATATGGATATATATTTTTAGGTAATCTATAACTTTTGTGTTTTGGCTGAAGGCAAATTCAGGCCCCTACTAGGCCGAAACTGAGCGTAAAATAGGCGAATCGCTAACAGAGGTTCATTCGATAACATTAATGCACTGATTTCGATGCATTTCTGGGAATAATCTGTCAGTAATTTAGAAAAGCTTCCTTCTAAGAAGTTGTAGAGCTTCAAATAAGCTTTTCATGAACATAAAGATCACCTTAATCGGACTTCCGAGCAAGAAGTTATGGATGTTCAAAGTTCAGTGCTGTAAGTCCCAAGCTTATGAACAGTACCCGGAAATGGGAACATCAGTATATATACATTCTTCTCTATTTTTCTTACTCAATTCACCACTACCCCTGAGAGCTTCTAGAGAGAGATAAGGCTGGAGATTTTGGGGGTTTTGCGGATGATCTGAGATCATGACCAAGCTCCATCATTACTCACCATCTCCAAACACTATTCATCTTCTTCTTCATCACCTTCACCTCTTTCCATGGCTGAAATGGGGATAGCTTCCGATTCGCTCGACCCGGCTCAACTCGACTGCGATTCTTTAAGGGATTAACCCTCAATAGGTGGGAACACTAGTATACAAACTTCGTTTCAAGATATCACGCATAAATTGCTTTGAATCAAACCAAACTTGGGGTTTTGTACACAATTTCGAAAATTTCATGTTCATGGGGGTTCGGGCTATTTTGTTTTGATTATTTGGTTGATTTGCATCACTTATAAATTGACTAGGTTATACCCGTGCCATCCGGCACGGTAAATTAAATAAGAATCGATAATAAGACAAAAATGAGTAACGTATGATGAATTTAAATCGACAAACTTATTTTCAATATATCTTTATGTTAGAACAACTAAAAGTAAATTGGATTGGATTGACTTGTTTTTAAATTTTAAAGAATCGTTTAATCATATTTTTTTTACTTATTTTGATTGCAAAATAAGTTTTTAACAAATTAAACTCAATGCATATTGAAAATAATTCAATCACGTCTGTTGGTATGATTTGAAAATAGTTCAAAATTTTAATTGATATATTGTCAACACTCCTAAAAAGACATTCTAAAATAATGAATAATGTCGAACACATAAAATATTTTGATGCGCAAAATAAGTTTTTAACAAATTAAACTCAAGGCCGTATGGAAAATAATTCAAACCTGGTATGATTTAAAAATAGTTCAAAAATTTCTGATATATTGTGAAACTCCTAAAAACGGCATACTAAGTGATCAATAATGTACGAAACATAAAGTACGTCCTAAATGTTATTCAATAATTTTTATTATTATTTTTTTTACAAATTCTATAGTTATGATGGATTCGTTTAATTTCTTGATTAGTAAATTTTAAATTTTGAATTTTTTATTTTAATATCATTTTTAATGTAGAAAAAATGATTGATATGTGAGAGTTTATTGTGTGTATATTATTGGCGTTAAATGTTACTCAATAATTTTTTCTTATTTTTTTTACATAATTAGTATGATGGATCTTGTTTAATTAATCTGATTGTAAATTTAAATATTAAATTCATAATTCTAATCATGATGGATGTTTTTTAATTGATTTTGATTAGTAGATTTAAATATATTTTAAATATTAAATATTTTTTTTATTTTAAGATGAATCTTGTTTAATTGATCTTGATTATTATATTTAAATATTAAATTTTTATTAAATTTCTTGATTAGTAGAGTTTAAATATTAAATTTTTTATTTTGTTATGGCATTTTTAATTTAAAAATATTTATTGATGTGTGAGAGTTTACTTTGTGTATATTATTGGTGTTAAATGTTACTTAATATTTTTTTTTTTTACTTAGTTCTATAGTCATGATGGATCTTGTTTAATTGATCTTGATTTGTAGATTTTAAATATTAATTTTTTATTAAATTTTGAATTTTTTTATTTTAAGTTATGGCATTTTTAATATAGAAAAAATTATTGGAGTGTAAGAATTTATTGTGTGTATATTATTGGTGTGAGTGTTTTAACTTTGACGTGACATCTTGATGTGTGTATAAAACTCATCCGATGGTGTAGAGTTAATGCATACCATAATATGTATATTTTTAACCATTAGATTTTTATACTTTTTGAAAATAAATTTGGTCAAACTTGATGTTTTATAATATAGATTATGACTTTTATACCTAAAGCCCCAATTACTCATGAGTTTTAAGCATGGTTCGCATACGACCCTCTTATGCGAGTACGATAACGAGTAGTAACTTTGATACATATATATATGAGGTTATATATATAGTATTAAAGTATATTTTGGGTATAATTACTTGTGTTTGCGGTATAGTTGTTGTACTTTGACCATCATCATTGTATTTATGAGATTTACTAAATACTTGCCAATCCGTAACTATGTTGGGCAGATTTCTAAATTTATTTTGAGTAAACTAAGTACATTAATCATATGAGAAGTTTGTATTGAACTTAGAGTTTATAATATATATATATATATATGTTATACTTGGCTTGGTGCCTATGTGATGTAAATGTATAAAACTTCCCACATGGATAACATTCTTAACCAGGCTAATAGTTAACAGACTTGGCGAAGTTAATTTAAGTACAACAACAATACTATTATTTGGTTTACTGCATATATAAATATATATACTCACAAGCTATATATATATATGTACATAAGATAAGCTTTGATGTGTTGGCACCATATTTTACCATTTGGTGGTTTCTTTGTTGCGTATAGCCTTAGTGGCTACGTGATTTATGAATTGTCTTGGAGGGACACGATTGGATGTATATATATGTGTATATACCTATATTCTATATGTATATATGTGTTGAACGTATCTTTGAGCCAAGAATGTGAATTTCTAATATTTCATGCTTTTGTAATTGATAATTATGATCTTTACGCAAGTATGAGTGTATTAAGTATATGTTTGAAATAAAGATAACTTTTCATTACTTTCTATTCTTATTGGCTAATTGATGGGTTCAAGATAAACCTTATTATTAGTTATCCGGCACAATTACTTGCCTGTGGGCTTGTTACTTGAGTGATTTGATTTATACACATATATGGTTGTGCTAGTCTATGGTATGTCCCAGGTTTGGTCTCTAAAGGTTGGGGCCGTAAGTTGGGACTAAGTGCCCTCTGGGTGAAAGACCCGAAACCATGCACGAAAACGAACGGGAAGCCTTGCTGTCGCGTGGGTAAAAGGCCACGAAATGCAGACCTGGTAGTACGCTTAACTAGATACAAGTTTTTAAGATGATTGTCGAGAGCGAGATATTTTTGTTAGATGATACGATTATGATGCTATATTGTATAAACTAGCCAACGGATTCTTATATATACATATATTTCTTACTAAAGGCTATTTGTATCTGAACAATACTTCTTTCACCGTACGTATGAGGCTTATAACTATTTTGTGTTAGTAGCTAGTTTTCAATTGTATTTTCAATTGAACATTTATCTTATGATATTTCGGGGATGGGAAAGCATTGGCAGGCATGTGGTAATATGATTTTTATGATAAAAATCATATTACTTTCATTACTACACCTCACATGCATTATTTCCACAATGTATATTTTTATATATACAACATATATAGTTTCCATTGAGCCCGTGTTTGGCTTACTCCCATTTTTCCAACCCTAGTTTTGCAAGTACATCTCGAGGGATGGCACGATTGTGAAGTCTAGGACCTCTGATTACCCTTGACATTTATAGTCGTCCGTAAATGATTTGTCTTTTACTAGTTTCAAATATTGTTTGTATAATTAAATTTCAAGTTGATTATATGTATAATTATTGAAAATGGTGTATAGTATTTTAACTTGGATTGGGACCTCATTGGAGGATTTTGTGATTAGAAATTTCATTTGTATGAAAAATGGTTTCAAATTTTACAAGGGCGGATTGTTGTTCAAACGAACTCCTCATGCCAAATTTTTATAAAACGAGTTTTTCAAACGGATCAAGTTGTATCCAAAGAAAAAGACTTTTAAAAGGTTGTGACTTTTATATTTTAAACCCGCCGTCGCGCACGGCATCCGTGATTAACCGGGTCCCGGAGGTGAAAATCTCGGAACGGGATTCAGGGTGTCACAGTACAACCTCTATTGGCTAAACAATCTGCTCCTGCATTGTTTTCCCTATACATGTGTGTTAACTATGTATATATTACTTGCAACAAACAGAAAATACTCCTAACTTCATACGATATACAACATGGTGGCAGCTACTTTGCGGTGTAATATATGCACTAAAATCAGTGAATCCATTTCAACGTCTGTATACATCCGTTTCTCTTTAACGCATATTTCCAATTCTTGAAGTAACACTCTAGCTTCAGCAACCATATTAGATTGAGTACTATAATAATTAGCCTGAGCCTATACAACCTCACACTCGTTGGTCTGAAGCAAGCTCTGACCCCCACTATGTTTAGGATTCCCTTTAGAACATCCATCCGTATTCAATTTGAGACTCACCATTAGAGACATGATCCATTCTGGTGATAATACATTTAGATGCAATAGGAACATAACAGAAAATACCAAACTTCTTGAGTAGTCCCTCATCCGCCATACTTCTTTTGCCAAGCAAATTAGAACTAGCAAAAACCTTACAAACATTCCCCACCACGCGCCTTATAATGACTCTAGGCTCAATCGAAGCCCTTTCAAATCTAGATAAGTTCTTAGCTTTCCATATCTCCTAACATATACATACAGGTACAAAGCATAAAATTTCCTTATAATAGGGAGATTTAATCTTTGATAACCACCAATCATTCATTTTGAGCTGAAGCAGAGTAGTATTACTATGCGCACAAAAAAAACGGTTCAAAATGCTTCCACACAATTTGAGTAATTGACATTTGATACAACTACATGACTATACAACTATATGACTCTTCATAAGCAGGAGAACAACACACATTTAAAATCTAATTAAAATCCAATTCTTTGAAGAGAAATATCAAACCGACAATTTGCATTTCAAAGCTCTCCATATGACAAAAGACTACTTGAGGGGAATAAATTTACTTTACACTTTACTACTAAACAATATAGCATTTATTTTTTGTTTGACTAAGTTCCAAGCAGAACTTACTTTGAATTACCCATTAGATGAAGGAACCCATGCATAAGTGTCATTTGCACCTGAAAAAGCTGAGACCATTTGACGAGTTTGAAACACAATGTAAGGAGATAAATAATCCCCTAACATGGATGAGAAAGCATCAAAATTTAAAAGCACATTTTTAACCAACAACTTCTTTAAGAGGCATGTATTATTCATCTAATTTTAATCTTGGCAACCATTTATCACCCAAAAACTAATCTCTCCCTTGCCTAAAATCCAAAACATTTGGCTTCAGTACCTTTACCTTATACATTATCTTTCCAAATTGAAGAGGCAACTAAAGCATTATTAAAGCCTTCAGAACTAATATGTTTGGCATATTTGGCCCTCATAAACATAGCCCACAAAGAGATAGGAAGTTCCCAAGTTCCACCAAGCTTTTATAGCAAATGCCTTGTTTATATCTTCAATGTCGCGGATGCTTATGCCTCCTCTTCTACTAGAATACAACAATCCTTCCACTTGATCCAATGATACTTGAACCCTTCATTTCTTTCTCCCTAGAAAAAAATTGCAAATACTTTTTCAATACGCTATGGGAGATCCAAAAGCAGAAAGTATATAGATAAACATGCTTTGTAACATGTGTTTAATGAGTATCAAACAGTCGCTATACAACAATGATCTGCCCTTCCACCCAGTTAATTTCTTCTCCACTTTAGTAGCAAGCTTCACCAAAATATTGAATTTTTCGTCTTCCACAAAATAACTTGCAGCCCAAATACTTAATTGGCAGAGATTTTTGACAAAACCTTGCCACCTTCAACACACTATGAGCCCTACCAACAGGTGCTTTTTCTTTTATAATGAAACAATTTTTCTTAATATTAATCATATGCCCATATTCCCATGTTTAAAGTGCAAAAAATTCCATGAGATTCCTCGATGAATATCTCTTGCCATTGATACACCATCATGTCATCAGCAAATGCTCGATGAATGATATGAGGGCAGCCTCTAGGAACTAAAAAGGGAATAACCTTTTTGTCGACTAACAACTGATTAAGACCACTACTCAAAACTTTAGGTGCTAGAACAAATAACGTAGCAGAAAGAGGGTCTCATTGCCTTACTCCTTGAGAAGAATGAAAAAAAAAACTACTTGCCCATTAAAGAAAACTAAATACTAACAATTACCTAATTAATATCCACACCGTGTCAATAAGCTATTCATAAGAAACCAAATGCCTCAACACTTTGATGATGAAAAGCCAAGAACTCTAATCATATGTCTTTGGGAGGTCAAGTTTAAGCACTACATTACTCCCCCTCACCTTATTGTTGAGTTTTGGGAACATTTCTTGAGCTAGCATAATGTTATCCACAATTTCGAGATCTCATAAACCCACTTTGCTCTGGATAAATAAGAGAAATAGAGTTTGTTGGAGGTAAATTCATAATTGCGTTTCCGTGGGAATCCATTTCTTGAGTTCGAAGCATGGTGCTCTAATGGGCCTTGTAAGGAAATAGTTGCTCCTTTCTAACACAAGCTTTTGACGCAATTAAGCGCGATCCTCACAATTGGTATCAGAGGAGGTCATGGGTTCAATACTTGAGGCGCGCCATTGTGGGGGGGATTGTTGGAGGTAAATTCACAATTGCGCTCCTCTCCGTGGTGAATCGGGAGGGTATATCCGGTGTGCAGGTTATCGAATGCCATGGCGCTCTAATGGGCCTTGCGTATAAGGAAATGAAGTTGCGCCTTCGCTAACAGCTATAGCTTTTGGCGCAATGGTAAGCGCTTGATCCTCACAGAGTTAAAGGGAAATGGTGAAGAAGAAGTAGAGAGCTAGTCGCTTTGTCTTTGAATTTGGACAATATAATTTTCTATATTTTTGAACTTTGTCTTTGGTAGTTTGGTGGTATATTTGTTAATTGAACATTTGAATCTATTTTATGTTTATTTGAGTACTACATTTGATTTGATGATTTTTCTATGTTTAATTTTGTATATATAATTTTAGATATATTTAAAAATTAAAAAATTGCTTAGCACCTAGCCGCCTAGGCCTCGACTAAGTGCTCTAGGCACTAGTGGTCCAAGTTGCGCCCTAGGTTCGCCTAACGCCTTTTAGAACCTTGTTTTAGAGGGAGTAGGGGAGGTTATTTCAAGCTGGCTATGATGCTGGCCTCGATGCTGCATTCATTCCTCCCACAAACTCCCTGAGGGTTTTTGTTTCCATCCTTTCCACTTTCAAGTATGCTTTAGAAAGGCAGGAAGAAGAGGCAGGGGAAGAAGAAGAGGAGGAGAAGGAACGGGAGGGTTCTGAGGCCGTGGCTGATGGTGTGGATAAGGGAGACGTGGGTGTTGATTGATATACCAACAAATTAGTAAAATTTATCATGCTAATTTATAATTTAGAGAGTATATATTACTACTAATTTTATATTTTTAGTATTTTTTTGTGTTATGGAAAATTGGAGAATATTGACGTTTGAATGAATCAATTTGGTGTTAAATTGGAGAAGATTTAAAAAGAGAAAGAAGGAAAATTAGAGCAGCAGTTCAGTAATTTGAGTATATCTTTTTCGCTCAAAACTCAGATTTTAGTGTTCTTTATATGGTTGGAAAGAAGATTCAAAGACCTACTACTTTTGTGTTTTGAGTTTTCTTAAATTTTAAGGTTTTCTTGGGCGAAAACAATGTTAAATCTGTCAGAGGAAGGTGATGCACGAAAATTACTATATTTAATGGCCCACTTTGAATGCTAATGCATTGTGTCATAATGGGCAATCCATATATTTATCATTTAGATTAAGTGGTAGCCCATTAATGAGAGTCCAAAGCCATTGAATTATAATTCCAAGTCTAGGCCCATTAGGAGAGAGAGAGTCCTAATCTATGGAGCCTTATGAGAGAGCAATTGCAAATATAAAAAGGCAGCCAACAACAACAATAGAGCCATGCATAACATGTCAACAACAACAGTGCCGAGCAATTATTTTCTCTTCTCTTCTTTATTTTTTTTTCTTTTGTTTTTATATTGTTTGAAGACTTTGAAGATTGAAGGTTTATTTTTATTATTCAATTAATTACATGCCAAGTAACGTTTTCTTTTAGTTTTATTTGTTATTTAATTTTTTTATGCTAGTATAAATTTGTGTTAGGGTTAGGATAAGTATATTTAGTTGATTCTATTGCATGTATTTATACCAATTGACTCTACAAATTTAATTTCTTAATGTTAAATACAACTCTTCATATTGAATGTCTATTTTAATTGATAAAAAATAAAGTTGGATATTCATTATTTTTTATTGGATTCATCTTATGATTTGTTAAGAGTGGATATAGGGTGTGTTTTAACAGATATAGTAAGTGTTTTGATTTTATACATAAGTTTGGCTGTAGAAGAATTACAATTAGATTTTATAAATTAATTGAACTTGAAAATAAAGTCGAGAGACCAAATTATTGCGAGATAAGAGTATAGTTTATGCGCATGAATACTTAGAAAGATGATATTAAATAGATGATTTCAAAACCCTAGTCAATTAATTCATTAATTTTATTATCTTGCTTAGTATTATTTAATTTAGTTCAATTACTTTAGTTTACTTGATTTGCGTTGTTTTATTTTATTTGTTTGACTCCCATAAACTTTTCTAACTAGATTAGGAGTTTAGTGAAAGATTAACAAGATAATTATAAAACATATTGTTTGAGTCCTTGTGGGTTTGACTTCGCACTTGCCTTAAGCTATATTATATATTGATTCGTGAGCTTGCGATTATTTAAATTTATCACAACATTGATGGGGGCAATGGTGGTGATGGGTTTGATAATGCTGGTGGGGCTACCACTAGGAGTGACACTGAGGACACCGCTAATCATGACATAGCCATGCACGTGGATTAGGCTTCTTGTCCCTTTTTTCGTTGGGCTATCTTCTTTTTCTTTCTTGCAATTCTTGACTTTGTAATGAACATGACTCTTTTTGTTAATGAATTTCTTTTCCTTTAAAATGTTGTGAATGGTTATTGTTGGTAAAACTTGGGCCTCACAAGTTCTGATAGATTTTACATACAACACAAAGTGATATACTTAGTGAGCTCGGATTTAAGTTAAACACTTTAACTTAACGGATTAAATTTAAACTTTGTAATCTTGGTATTAGGTTAACCACTTGCCTGATTGGATAAGAGCTTTTAAAGCTCAGTGAAAAATTAAACACTTTAACTAAACTGGTTAAATATAAGCTTCATATACTTGGTATTAAGTTAAATTAACTTAACAGACTAGATATGAGCTTTTAAGTTAAACATTTTAACTTACTAGATTGAATATAAGCTTTACAAGCTTAATTTTTTTTGTTAATTTTAACTTAACCGATTGGATAAGAGCTTCTCAAGCTCGGCATTAAGTTAAGCATGTTAACTTAACTGGTTAAATGTAAACTTCATAAGATTGGTTTTTAAGTTAAACACATTAACTTAACTAGTTGAATAAGAGCTTCTCAAGCATAGTAGCAAGTTAAGCACTTTAACTTGACTAGTTAAATATAAGTTAAATATAAGATTTGTAAGCTTGGTTCTTAAGTTAAACACTTTAACTAATTGGATAAGAGCTTCTCAAGCTTGATATTAAATTAAACGCTTTAACTTAAGTGGTTAAGTATAAAAATGGACACTGTTTTTTTAGGTAACCGAGCTTCATAAGCTCAAAAAATGAAGTCTTTAGTAATATTGCATATTTATAACAAGAGTAGCCATCCAATTGATATAACTTTGTTAATGACAGAACTTCTTTAGGTTGGACACATTCCATGGGTTGTGGATGGGTCCTCCTGATTCATCTTATATGTCATTAATAAAGTATATTCTCAATACTAGTTCATCAAGTACGTGACTTGATTGTGGGATGCTAGTAATGTTATAATAATATTATTTAGATGTCCCTAATCATGTGTCAATAACCTAGGATCACATTGGATTGGTATGGGTCAGCTGAGGTTGACTATGTTCCACAAGTCATATAGATATTAGAACACACTTTGGGGCACTGTGTAATGTCATCAGTGATGTTCCCCTTTCGTACTATCCTCAGACTTGAGATCGTCATGGTTACCCATAGGAAATAGCATGTTAGGCATCATTAAACGTTGCTTTTGATTGAGTAATTATAAAGATGATGATCAAGCATACTATAAACTATGTAGAGGTATGTGGTTGATCAAGATGGGATTTGTCACTCTTATATAATGAGAGAGATATCTTTGGGCCCCTTGATAAGTATAATTAATATTTGCATGGCCATGCACAAATGAGGTGTCATTTGTATTAGATTAATTATACTTAGAGATCAAGAAATAAAGATTGAACTATACAAGAATGACACTTGCCTAGTCTTGTGTTCAATCTAGATATCGGTTGACAAAAGGAGTTAATATGTGGAATATCAATTTAAGGTTGTATCGTTTTGACCTTTATACCCTTTGGGTAGTAGTAATGTTTTACTAGAGATCGCTTACTATTCGTATAATAAAACGGGCTTTTAATTATACTGCTAAATAATATAAACCTACAAGGTCGCACACCAAAACGAGTTAGATCAAAAACGAATTAAAAACGGACCAAGTTAGACTTTGGCCTAATTCGTTTGTTGCTTAGGGTTCTCACTAGGGTTCCCCTTTAAAAAGAAACCTTTGTTCTTCTTGGCCGTCTAAGAGAGTTATAGAGGCAAGAAATACGAAATAGTTGAGAGAACCCTAAACGGCGCTAGTACACCAAGCAAGGATCTGATCTCGTTCGTGTGTGCATATCGTAGAGACGTCATTTTTTCTACGCTAGGACGACAACAACTAAAGGATCTAATCCACCGTCTTAGTTGCATTAATTCGAAATCTCATACAAGGTATGTCTTCTGTCGATTTTATTGAACAGTGTAGATCTTAGGGTTTAATGATTAGTGCAAAAAGTCATTTGTATATTTTCTTCTGCGATGCATGTTTCAAGAGCTGCCCTTGTGGCTTCCCAAAAAGACAACGAAACTCTCCAGATTCAAAAATATAAAGGATTCTAAGTGAACAAGTATAAACTACCAGTCCTGTCATGTTTGGAGGAGGTAATTTTAACATAGGACCTTCTTTAAAAGATTCCCATTAGTGGATTTGGTGGTGTTGAGGTTGACTTTTCTAAGCACTAGGTCTCCTACTTGGAAGCTTCTTGGTCTAAGGTTCTTTTCCTTCTTTGAATTAGAGTATGCTGGTATAAGGCCAAAAAATTAAGGTTGCTTCCCTTCTTTTTTCTATTGAATCTAAGGCTTCTTCTAGTGCTTGATTTTTACCCCTAGAATCCACTAGGGATGTTCTTAGGGAAGGCAATCCGATCTGTAACGGAACCGTTGAGATGGAACCCTCAAAAAAATTTGAAACCGAATATGTCATGAAGGTTTGGGGCATGACATTGTAAAATTGAACTATGAATAAACTGAATCATCTTAAAAGTGACTTCATTATTTAAAATTTTATATTCCTAGAATTTACAGCACAGTCTAGGAGCTCGATTTCTCTTTAGGCTATCATCAAGTCTTTTCTTCAATACATCTAAAATGACCTTATTATAATTTTGGTGGTGGGTACTGCAATCTCCCTTTTGCTTTATTTCCTTTTGATCTTTTTCTTTTTTTTATGGATATAAATGGGCAAATTGTTGGTCAAAAAAAAAGCTAAGTTTGACCACGTTGACTAAAGAAATCATCCAATTGGTACCCAAAGTTATTATAATAAATTAGCATCCAAGTCTAATTAGCAAGAACAAACAGCACCCAAATTCTGTAAAACTTTACTTTTTGGATTAAAAACTAATAAATTCATGGCAATTTTTGGGGACTAATTAAAAAGTAGGATATGATATATTTTCTTGATGTATTCCTTGCATTTAAAAAGTAGGATAGGAAAATTTATCTTGTCATTGGGTCATGGTGGGTAGGATAAATTTATCAATGATTGTTTTAACTTTTTTTCTTGGGCATTCTAAGGATCGAAGGTTGCATAGCAAGTTGAGTGGATGATGTGAAAAATATATATGACAATTTGATTTTTTTGAATATTGAGATGTTCTTAATTCTTTTACGGGGAAATACAACTTAGATGTAATGAATCTTTATTAATAATAGAATGGTTGGATTGTAGAAGCAAATTATTATTTTTATATAATTATGTGATGACAACTCTATACAATTTTTTGTGAAAAATTACCTAAAAGTAGGGATGGGTAAATTTTGAAAAGACTTGTGGCAAGTGAATTGTTGTCGCTAAATTAAGCCTATTAAAAGATCCCTTTAGTGATAAACATTAAAATTTGTCACTGAATTACGGTATAATGACAAGATAAAAATTAACACTAATGTTAAATTTAGTGGTAAGACTCGTATCATTACTAGTACATGATCTTTTGTGGCAAGATCCGTATATATAGTGATTATAATTTTCACTTGTGGCATACCTTTTTTGGCTCTAAAGGAGTTAAATACGTATAAAACTCAATAAGTTTACCTAAAGTTGTACTTTTGTCCATGATCTTTTAACTTGCACTCATAAAATTACAAAGTTTTCAACTGCATCTCACTTTTATCCAAAAGTGGATGTGATGCCAAAAACCCTAACGGAATTGCTCATGTGCTATACATGTGAGAGGCATAATCAGTTTCCTCCTCGTTTCACCCCTTTTTCCTCACTTCATTAGTCCTAATTCCATTCTAAACTCACTATTTTCAACCAAACGATGAGAGAGAGATAGAGAGAGTAGAAATTGGAGGAATATAGTTCGTACTTGAAGGAAATTAATGGGAGAAATAAATGGAAGTAAAGGGAAAAAAGAGTAAATGAGGTGGAATACCAGTTATGCCCCTCATACGAGCGGCAAGTAATTCAATTAGGGTTTTTGATGGAAAATCCAGGTTAATTTGGACAAAAGTGAGATGTGGTTGAAACTTTATGGGAAAAATTGCAAATATTGACAACATACTTTGCCCGTTTTTCCACTTTGGCTACTACACTTTTTTTTTCACATAAAAACCACTTAACTCTCAATTTTTTTTACATAAAAACCATTAACGGAATGTTAATAGTGCAAAACAATTGAGAGTTCAGTGATTTTTACGTGAAAAAAAAAAGTATAATGACCAAAGTGAAAAAACGGGCAAAGTACGTTGTCAATATTTGCAATTTATCCAAACTTTATGGTTTTATAAGAGCAAGTTGGAACATAATGGAAAAAAGTGCAACTTGGGGCAAACTTTATAGGTATTATATGTATTTAAGTTGCTCTAAAGATCGAAGATCAGTGACAACTCTATTATTCCACTAATTCTCCTATACATCAATGGCAAATTTCATTAATGCCACTGTTTACTTTTAGCGACGCATCTATAGTGACAACCTCGTAGATACCCAGAAATTGTCAGTAATTACTTTTAGTGGCGATTTTGTAATCTTTATTGACAAATTTTACCCCTAAAGCCAAATTCTTGTAGTATTTAGTCACCAAATGACTCGAGCGTAACTTTCACATATAAAGACGTACATCTTAACGCAGAAAACTAATTAAGGAGTAAGGACATAAAAGGTGATGCAAGCATGCCATATGCATGAACCAATTGATCGAGGTTCTTTTTATCTATATCACATGCAAACAAAATTTACATGTTTGTATTCCACCATCTGAATTTAATGTATTCATGAAAATATACATACGCATGTATATAACACATGAAAACTATAAAGGGTCATCATAAAACATTACAAAAGGTGTCACTAAATCATCAAAAATATATACCATAGAGGGTGGTCATAAAACATTACAAAAAAATCATTTTGAAGACCAGAGTATAAAAAGATAGTAAATTATAGCTGCACAATTTAAATTTATTATATATATAATAATAAATATATAGGTGCTTGATAGCAATCTCAACTCATATTTGCGCTCACTGAAAAATTATAACCTCTTCTAAAGAACTTGTTGTTGGTTTAAGAACGTTTTGTATGGGCAATTAAGGGCCGATGACCTTGTGCCCGTGCAAGGTTCCTTATCCACGAGATCGTGTGTGCCAATGAGTCATGAACGGATCACTCTTGATTGGCACGATAATGTATCAAAAGGAGCGCCTCAATGTCACCCCGAGACGCATGAGCAACATGGCAAGAAATTAAAAGGCATCGTAGCGTGAACGGATTTCATCGGTAGGTATACAGCACGGGTAACCCAATGGCGCTCAAAGGAAGCACATGCAAGCTCTTGAGGGCACAACCGAAGAAATATGCCGGGGTGTTCTACCAGGATTTATTGTATACATTTTTACACAGGACATTATATCTCATTTTTTTACCATATGATATTAGCATGGGTCATCTTTAAATTTTGAGGCTCTGGTCCTCTGCTTCACATTTTGACCTAAATATTATTTATATATTTTGAGCAACTGGACCTATACATTATTGATATAATAGATGTCTCAATTTTTTATAAAAATATATATGTAGAATGATTGTAAAAAAGATATGTAAATACTGGAAAATGACATTTTCTTTGTAGTTATTAACAGTTTACTCCCGTGAAGTTTGACTGAATTTTCACTTTGATATATAAAATTTCATATTTATTGATCCCTCTCGTCCGCAAAGTTTGATTCTATTGTCACTTTAGTACAAAATCCAACTTGCCGCTTGTTTCTTGGTTGGAAAATAACACGTGTCGCTTTGATATTCGAGCGACGCCAATCCACGTGACATTTTTCGTCCAAGAAACAAACGACACATTCAATTTTAGACTAAAATAACAATATAATCAAACTATACGGATGAGATTATTGAAAACAAAATTTCATGAATAAAAGCAAAAAACTGTCGAACTTCATGGAAATAAAGTGTGAATAACTCTATTTCATTCTCCTGAAAATTTGCCAGACAAGTTGTGTGGCTAGCTAGAGTCATGAAATAAGCATTTACCTTATTCCTAGCATTTCACATAGGAGAGTTTGTTACTTTTGGATAAAAACAAAACAGAGAAAATTAGATCTTTCTTTAAAGCTTTGTGTCAGCCTCAACCTTTCCTACAATAATGCCACCTTTCCATATTCATGCAATTACCTTTTTCAGTTACACTACTAATCCCCACCAACAGAATTAACAAAAGTGGAAGAACAATTTATTAATATCTAATACCCATTTAACACCCATTTAAACTACACCCTAATTTGATTAATTCGTTCTTCTAATTTTTTAACTTTTATATCTTTTCCTTTTTTGTGTATAAGGTTAGGACAGATACAATTTGTTTAATTGTAATACCTATAACTTTAAGGTGTATTAAAAATGACAATTTTTTAAGCAATAAAAAAAAACACAATAATTCTACTTGAGCATAAAAGACCGACTGATATATAATCATAAAATTAAAGTGTCACTGTTTAATGTAAAATAAGCGTAAAATAAGAAAATTAGTTTTTCTAATTTATATTCTACTCGTTCTTGTCAGATACGTTATGTAGTTGAAGTTATTACTATAATCTCTCATTTGTGTTCACTTATAAATGGTTCCATTATTACAATAACAATTTTAAACAGATATAAATATTTAACATAAATTTGACATATTAAATGCGATCACTATATATTGATTTAAATAACCTTATCACTATTTATTACAATCAGTGAGTAATTGACATATTTTCTTATTAAGATAACTTTTATTTCTATTAAAGAAGTGTTGTACTTATACATACACTTGTAAATTTGCGAAAATAGTGGCACTAAATAGATAAAAATGATATTTCAATCTTTTTCCTTTTGATTTGAGTATAATAGAGAGAGAGAGGGGGAGAGATAGAGAAATAGAGAGATTAATTGATAAAATAATTACCTAAATTCTGCAGTTGTAACTCAAATGGCAACAAGCAGTGCAATTGAATCCCTTCAACCAAAACCCCCCTCACGCCTCAACAAATATGCTCTCAGTTGCGCCATTTTGGCTTCAACAAATTCTATTCTCTTGGGTTATGGTATGTGTTACAAAATTTTAATTCCATTCAAACTTTATTAATCTATTTTTAATACATAATTAATATGCTCCTATATAATTCCCCATTCATTAATTAATTCCCTAGAATGAATGAATGAATGAATAGATTAATATATGGGAATTAATAAATGCCAAGGAGGAGGATTGATTGAGTTGGTAAGGTTCGAGGTGGCATAGGTTCGAATCTCGCTATCAACAATTTCTCTTGGCGAGCAATTTGTAAGAACAGCGGTAAGTTCTAGTGGGCGAAACGTAAGAATCACTCTAATGGGTAGTTTGGATCAAATAAAAAAAGGAATGAATAAAAAAATAAATTTAATCTATCTGTATATATATATATGTGTTTGTGCAGATTTAGGGTGATGAGTGGAGCAATGTTGTATAATTGAATGAATAAAATAATAAATTTAATCTCTGTGTGTATATATATGCGTGTGTGCAGATATTGGGGTGATGAGTGGAGCAATGCTATATATCAAAGAAAACCTAAAGATGACAAGAATCCAACAGGAGATTCTAGTGGGTTCGCTAAATGTATGCTCATTGTTCGGAGCTCTCGCCTCCGGCAAGACCTCCGATCTAATCGGCCGGAGATACACCATTGTTCTCGCAGCCGCAACTTTCTTGATCGGCGCACTCCTAATGGGCCTAGCAATATCCTACGCAATGCTCTTGGTAGGCCGGGTGGTGGCCGGAATCGGAGTCGGGTACTCGTTAATGATTGCTCCAGTGTATACGGCCGAAGTATCTCCGGCGATGACACGTGGGTTCCTTACGTCTCTCCCAGAAGTGTTCATTAACGTTGGGATTCTGTTAGGTTATGTGTTCAATTATTCCTTATCGGGTCTACCGGAAAATATAAATTGGAGATTAATGTTAGGACTAGCGGCTTTACCGGCTCTTGGGGTCGCTATCGGTGTGATGATTATGCCAGAGTCGCCCCGGTGGCTTGTCATGAAAAGCAGGATGGAGGAGGCCCGGAAAGTGTTGAGGAAAACATCGGAAAACGATCAGGAAGCAGAATTGAGGCTGGAGGAAATGGTGAATGTGGTGGGAAATGATGTTTCTAATGATTGGAAAGGAGAAGGTGTTTGGAAGGAATTGTTTTTTCCCTCTCCTCTCGTTCGTCGTATTCTTGTTGTGGCAATCGGAATCAACTTCTTCATGCAAGCTTCGGGCAATGACGCCGTAGTTTATTATACGCCCGAGGTTTTTAAGTCCGCTGGAATTCGGAAAAAGAAACATCTAATGGGGATCACAATCATAATGGGGATCAGCAAAACATCTTTCGTTTTGATCTCTGCTTTGTTCTTGGACCGGTTCGGTAGAAGGCCCCTTTTGTTGTTGGGCTCGATCGGTATGGTTTTCTCCTTGGCCGGATTAGGGATGGGCTCGATGTATCTTGAGAAACTAGGCAACGGTGAGAGGCCCTTGTGGGCCATTGCGCTTTGCGTTGTAGCCCTTTGTGCCGACGTGTCCTTCTTTTCAATTGGGTTGGGTCCCATTACTTGGGTGTACTCGTCGGAGATATTTCCAATGAGATTAAGAGCCCAGGGTTCAAGTCTCGCCGTTTCAGTTAATCGGGTGGTTAGTGGGGCGGTGGCAATGTCATTTTTAAGTATTGCGCACAAGATAACATATGGGGGAATGTTTTTTGGGTTCTCTGGAATTATGATATTAGGTACTATTTTCTTTTACTTCTTTGTTGTGGAGACCAAAGGGAAGAGCTTAGAAGAGATTGAAGAACTCTTTGAGGATAAAGAAAATTGCATTACTAGGGAAACAAGTGAAAGATAGTCTCATTGTTTGTTCATTCTTTCTTTCTAAAAACATTGTCTTAATTTTCAATCCTGAGATGAATTGTAGCTACTGATGTGAAAGCAGTGCAAGAATTGCAAATTATTTTCTTGATCTTGCACAGACGAATGAATTTTGTACAATAAATGTTGTAGTGATAATAACCAAGTCGATTAAGACTTACTAATTAATCATACGCAAACTATCCATTTGGGGGGATAAGTGATTCTGTCAAGTATAAGGGTTCGAATGTAAGGAGGGTTCAAATGAAGTCACACGCAGGAAATGAAAGAGTGACGGTTTGAGTTAGTTATGCAGAGGAACTGGACTGATGCTGCTTAAACTTGGCGCGTGCATACGATCTATAGTAATCGAATTAGTTGAGGGTCTGTAACCAACATTTCCAGCTGGCTAGGAGGTAGCTAGAGGGTTAGGGTGGTAGTAGCATATTAGGCATAAATTGGGATTAATGTGTTGTTTTTTTTTCATGTAATTTTGCAATTAAGTGAATAAATGTTTTTCTCTTTCTTAATCTTCTCCTCTCAAGGTTGTTACTAAAGCATAAAATGAGGGATTGACAATTGATATCTGAGTAATTTTCTTCGTGCACAACCATTGAAGCAATGTTATAGGATTGATGTATTACAGGAGAAAATCAGGAGCGTGCAAAGTTTTTAGGGCGGAAATGAACACGACCTTGCAAGTATCATGTTCGGAGTATAGAGAATGCTGGATTAGGGGAAGGAACCTGGGAATTCTAATGATACATTCGTTTGCCAAGACCTGTGAATGTAACATGAGTAAGTAAAATTATAACAATGAGAATGGAACCCATGACCCCTTTCTGTCCTCTCGCAGCTCCATTCCCCCTTTCCCTCCTCTCGCAGTCCCTGACGTCGGTAGCATGTCTGACGTTTAGAAAAAGTTGCATACATTAAAGGCAAATACATCTAGCTGTATGCAAAATCTACATTAAACGCAAAAACTTACTACAAAATGACCATTTCATTTATTTAGATGGATCTGTCCGAATTACATTAAAGGCAAATACATTAACCACTGAAACTATTTCTGACAAGACACAACAATGATGACACAATTTCTAAGTTCAAATTTCAGATCCCAAAATTTAATCAGTCGCTGTTTCAAGAAATGGATAATCAGTGTAGCCAATAACAGGTTCAGCAACATAGAACGTTCCCCTGTTGTATTTGTTGAGCGGTGCATTACGCTTGAACCTCTCTGGCAAATCTGGGTTAGCTAAAAACCACCGACCGTAAGCCACAAGATCCGTCTGCTTCTCGGCCACAGCTTTGTTACCATCTTCCCTACCAAACCCACCAGCGCTTATGAAAGTACCGTTAAAAGCTTTCCTCATGGGCATAAGGCTATGGGGGGATTCGCTTTTCTCCCCTGCGGTTTTCATCCTCGGCTCGATCACGTGGCAGTAGAGAATGTTGTACTTATTCAATGACTTGGCCATATAAAGACCGAGAGCTGCTGGATCTGAATCACCAGATTCCATGAAATTCGCAAAGGGTGAAAGCCTTATGCCGACTCTGTCGGGTCCTATCTCATTAGAAATGGCTTCCACAATCTCTAGAGCGAATCTGCAACGGTTCTCTAGCGAGCCTCCGTACTTGTCTGTTCGATCATTAACATGGTCCTTCATAAACTGGTCTACTAGGTAACCATTAGCCCCATGGATCTCAATCCCGTCAAAACCTGTATTTCAAATGTATAAGATCCTAATGCATCAAAGACACGGCAATACACACATAATTAAATACATTGTAAAATAATAATCCTTGAACTTAACCCTCCATCTTTATGCATTTCTTTGAGATTCGCTTGCATGCAGGGAAACGTTTAGAGATTATGAAAGCAGTCTAATTTTTCATATAAATGGGATGCAATGGAACACCCCCCCCCCCCCCCCCCCCCCCCCCCCCCACCACCACCAATGTACCAAATGTAATTAGAGAATGTTGTTAATTGAGAAAGCGTTAAAATCTAACATGTAGTCATAATTTGGGGTGGTGAGAATAACATAAAACAAGTGAAAGGTGATGGATTCCATTTTCTTTGATTGCCTAAAGTAAGTTAGCTCGATCTCGCCATTCTTTGATGAATTTCTAGATCCACTTCCTATTTATTTCATTTCTCCTATGATGTGGTGGATCCAGAGCGAAAGCAAGTCTTTAGAGAAGTGCTCGGGGCAATGGACATATAGGCTTGAACCCCGTCAAGAGCAAGTTCAAACCCTGTTTGGGGCAGTTTCTCAAATCCCAGATCATTGACAGGGGAGGGTTACCCCCATGTGAGTAACCCACCATTTCCTAATAAAAATTCTACTTTAGTCCATGATTAGTATATTATCTCCACTAAATTTCATCAAAATTGTTCAAGTGGGAAGTGGGTTAGCTAAAAATTTGATATATGTACGCATTATTGGCCGTTGAAATTTTAAATGTTTAGTTAACCCACTTCCTGGTTGATTTTTTCAATGAAATTTGGCGGAGATGAAAACATAAGAGGATACAATTTTATCCATGTAAGCTTAATTCAAGTTGCAGTCAAACTCTCAAGTATTTAAAAGTATTAATTCATCAAAAATTCTTCCGTTTCTCCTCAAAATGGTTTATCCATATTTAAGGACCAAAAAGTTGGTCCACTTGAGATCCTTCCCATATATATATATAATAAATATTCAAGGAAAGAAAAAGAAACATCAAAAGCTTACCTGCTTCCATAGCATTTCTTGCTGCAAGTCTAAAATGCTGGACAATTTCAGGAATTTCATCTTCAGTTAGCCGTCGTGGAGGTGCAAATTCATCAACACCTATGCCATCGAAACTTGGTGTAGGAGCTAATGGCTTGTCTGTACACGAAATTGGATCCTGTCCATTTGGCTGATATACTGTACAATGAAAATTCCATAAGTAGCTAGAGATGATCAATCCGCGAGGAAGTAAGCTCCTATCACAAAGCCTATAGGTGGCCAATAAATTTGGTATAACAATATCTATCATTTTTGTTGGTTAACTTTGTTTGAAAAGAGGATCACAGAACCATAATACTCCAACTTTGACTTTGGTACTTTTCAAGAAAAACACTAATTTCAACTTAATCAATGGTTAAGAATTCAACTTATTTTCTTGAAATTTGGTGCATTGATTATGTCACAAAAGGAAATGGGGACATTTAGTTGAGACATGCTGAAAAGGGACGTTGGATATCAATTTGAGACGCAAAATGTACTTTCCTTGTTTAGCATGTCACACTAGCTTGGTATTTTAACCTCAAAACGTCATATAATTTACACATATTCTTAATACAGATCCTTTCCAACCGTTATTTCCTATATAACAACAGTACAAGTAATACAAGCGATATCCTGCTTCTCTGGCGCTCTCGATTAATGGTAAGGCCTGAATTCCACCATGGAGCTCCTAATGAAATTTGTTCTTGAGTAGGAAGCGTAACCCTCCCCCGGTCAGGAAAGAATCAGAACTAGAGAATCAATAGACATGGAAAACATAAACTAAAAAATGAGTCAATACAACAACCATGTGGATCGAACCCATGATCTCCTTGTCATTAAAAACACAAACAAACAGTATGCTTCGAGGAAACATAAATTAGTAGCCTAGTGAAGATTGATTCACAGGTTTATTTTGTGCAGACATGATAACGTTTTTAAAATTCAAAAAGGGACAGGGCAGTAGCAAAATGATCCGATTCATATATGAGTTTCGGCACCCAAGAAGATTTTATTCTTAGATAAGACAATGACAAGGTCTACATTAACTGTCCCAATAACGTTAGGTGCTCGTGAATTTCTATGGCAGCAAACACGTAAATATGCACTTGCTAATCTCCAGTTACCAGGGAGTCATTCAAAAGCAATATATGTTTACTTATCATATGGGGGAACCATATTGAACCTTAGAAAGTAGACTATCTAGTTCGAATTCAAATAACGATATACGGAAAAAGACTTAAAAAGGAGATAACAAAAGAAAGCTAGAAACGTACCCCGATTCGAAACCCTCCCTACATGCCAAATCTGACAAAAGAAGATACCACCTTTGGCATGAACAGCATCTACGACGGGTTTCCATGCTTCAACTTGTTCCTTTGTCCATATACCGGGTGTAAATGCATACCTTTAATCAACAAGAATCCTCAAGTAATAAGGAAATCATGAATTCCAGTATAAGGGTGTGTTTGGGTACATAGTATTGGAAGTTGAACTCAATTATAATTGAAATTCTATAGAATTGCCCATATGGGATTCGGTTTTGGAATTCTCTAAAATTCTAGATTTGTGGATTTGGAATTCATAGAAATAGAATTCTGGATCAATTCCAAACTGTTTTTTCCATATCCAAACAATGATTTTGAACTTCAATGGTCCAATTCCAATTCCAAGCCATGGAATAGAAGTTCGCAAACACACCCTAAAAGTTTTTCTTTTAAATCTGCCATATGTCAATAAATCAATCAGCATTGTTATTATAGTTACCCTTGGGCAGTATCTGAAACTCCTGTGGCTTCTGCAATGAGAAGTCCCCCTTTAGTGGTTCTTTGAGAGTAATACAAGATAGCATGTGGCTGAGGGACATTGTTGTACGATCTCTGCCGCGTTAGTGGTGCCAAAACAATTCTGTAAATAATCGAAAGTAGAGACGTTTTGTGAGCTGTACATTCTCATAATGTGCAACTCATTAATGCATTCGGTATGATTATCTAATAAATAAAGCCAGTAAGAATATCATTTTCCTTTTCAAAATAAATCATATACGCAACCTCCTAATATCAGGTAGCCTTGAAGCTAGCCTTCTAGTTTTAGGATGATGCTTCATGTTTAGTCTTTTACTATTTAGTTACGCATTTACGTATACAAAAGTATTGGAGATACTCTTAGACGTCCGGAAAGTAAAATAATCCAAAAAGTTTTATGTGATTGCAAATAAAACTAGACATAAAATCTAAAAAAAATTAATAAAAGAATATGATGTGTCGCACTAATATCAAGACATCTCATGCTTTTAAACTTTTTTATTTTTTTTCTTTCAAAATAACTTTTTCTCATTTGTAATTTTACAAATCTTTTATTTTACAAATCACACACTAAAAGCATAAACGCACCGCTTTTAGTATTTTAAGAGTGAATAAAAGCTTAAATTTGTGAAAGGTGGGACGATAATTGCTAGGATCACTAGTGAAAAAAATCAACAAATTAACACAGTCTAATTATAAAATAAATAATGGGTGGACCACAACCAAAAGCTCCCATTAGTACTTTCCATATTTGTTCTGATACAGAATTTGAAACCTAAATTACAAGAGCTTTTTTTAAAAAATGCAAAATTAAGTGACTTAAAAGTGATGAAAATCAACCATAATGCTTTATGGTATGCAATTCAGTTTGCATAAAAACCATTCTTTTAATACTAACGCTACTCAGATTCGAAAAGTAACTTTTAATCAATCACTATCATTCATCACACACACTCACTCTCTCTTGCATGACTCCATTACAAATGAACGGTTCAAATTTATTTAGACTACAACTTTTGAAATATATTTCGGTTACTTTACGGCACCAACTAAATACATTATTTTACTTTTTATCTTGCAAACCAAACCCCTATAATCAATCAAACACAACCTAATATATAACAAATCCCTTAAGATTTGCTTCAAATTTAACACTAGAAATCTGGGCTAGCTACTAAAACAAAATTGATTTCACATTCCAAGAAAAATGGAAAAGGGAGAAGCAAAGAAGTAAACATAGATGATGATGATGATGATGATGATGATAATAATAATACCTGTGAGAAAGTTTGAAATTGCCCATTTGGTAAGGTGTAAGCAGAGGAATTTGATTGGTATGCTCTCCAACTTCTCCATTTATTTCCATTTGTTAATTTTACACAAAGATTTATTTATTATTCAGTCACTGAATATGGGGAGAGAGAAGTAAACTGAATGCATGAATGGGTGAAATACCGGAACCACCGAATATTTATAGAGAATGAGAAATTGGGAACGTACCCACGTACGTAGCTGCTATGGTGGTCGGACCCAAAGAGGGCTGCTAATTGAATAAAAAATCGTTATTTATAAGCTGCTGATCAGTGCGGACCCAAGCCGGACAAGGCGGGTTTTGACTTAAAGAAAATTTTGAAAAACCTACTAGTATTTTAAAAAAGTAAAATAAAAGTTAATATAAGTTTACTTTTCTGCTAAGTTTTAATTCACCTCTATGAAGATTCTTGGCTCCATCCCTGTTGTTGATAACACGTATGCAGGAATTTAGTTGAGGAAGTATAAACATAAGATTTTTAAAAATGTACGAAGAATATTTTGTAAGAACTAAAAACCACGACAAGTCACAATATATACTATATAGATATAAATATGAATGTTTTACATACAAAAAGGTAAAAATATGAACGTCCTACATACAAAAAAAGTAAAATGATGGTTTTTACAATAATTCTCTACGAGACTAGTTTCATGTTTAGAAATAAGATATTTAAATCAATGGGTTGTGGAGATTTAGCAACAAACCCACTAGATATTTTACCTTCTAAGTTCTAATCAAAATCTCTATTAAATCATTAAACCAATGTCAATAACTAATTGAAGGATAAAATCAATTGCCTAGAGTTTGTAGAATTTTTATATATAAAAGTTCAAAAGTTCTAATTATAAATCATAATCACAAATATATCAATATAATAGAATTGATTTCATCCAAAAACAAAACTATTTAAAGGCAAAATTTTACTTACTTGAATAATGAAAACTAGAAGAACGGATGAAAATAAGGGAGAGAACAACGAGTAGCAAAAAGATATTTTGAGTTCATGTTGCTTTTAACTTTCTAGTACTTTTAGCTTTTAACGTTTTCAAATACCATAAATACAAATACTAAAACAACTATTAGCGATACTTGCAAAAGGACCCCTTGTGACTTCTCTAAACTTATAAATACATTACCATATTTTGCGTTATCAACTTTAATTACATAAAGGTCCACATTTTCTGTAAAAAAAAAGGAAAAAAAAAATCCCTCAGTAAATTTTTGCAGATATCTCAGGAGGTATGTTCGTACCCCCTCGGGCCAACGTCCGTCCGTTCCTGATAGCACATGCCTCTTTATTGGATTAGATTGCATTTGACATGCAAGGTAAGAAGACAGGATACCATAACTTTATCATATCCTATATTCGGTGTTCGCTGAAATTAAATATCCGGACAGATTATTTATCCTATTATCTCACTAGAAAGGGATTAACGTATCCCACCTAAAATATGGGATTGTTTTATCCTATTTAAATGGAATTAAATAATTATATCCGACTGTCTAATCCAAAGAGTCAAACACACCCTTAAAGATGTTCTCCCTGCATATATATCGAGCCAAAGTATTTTTTTCCTTACTTAACAGTTAATACTACCATTTGCTTGAATACATCGAATAAATAAAATAAAATAAAATTATAAATAAAGAGGACGTGTGTCATTAGCGTCGTATTTATTTATTGAGACGACAAACTGATGCTCTCACCTCTTACCTTTTGTCTTAAAGTTCCAAATCCTCCATTCGATTAAACAAACTCGGCAACGTTGGAAATGGGAATCCATGCGTCATTGCAAACGTACGCCTCCATTTCTCCGTCTCTCTAGGCCCATTAAGATTTTGATTACTTTAACCACTTTTGTATCATTATTAAAATTAATAATTTTTAATAATGATAAATATTTAATATAAAAATTGACATGTCATATATGGTCACTGTTATAAAATGTTGATATGTTAATATGTATATATGATATTTAAAAATATAGTTTGTCCTAGATTTATATTGTAATATGAATGAGTATATTACTTTATATTATATTTAGTGTAACTTATCTCACATTGACTTTTTATAGAAGTAAAGAGATTACCTCTTAACATAAATATAACTGACATTTACCTATATTACATATAAGTTGAATAAGAATATTATTCTCTTTTTTGTCTCTATTATTTTAACGGTCACCATATATTTGTTAAAGAAATTCTTATATCTAATTTCGTTTTAACTAATAAGTGATTGACATATTGATTTATCAAATTTTTATGTTTATATAAAATTACGTTATTGAAATAGACTGCGTTTCAAAGTGGACTAGTAACCCACTTTTTTTCCGTAAATAATGTGTCTGCTAAACTTTGTTTCGAAAATAATGTCTCTTTAATTTTTGTTTCGAATTTTGTGTGTTTTAGAAAACGTCAGGAGGAGTGTAGACGTCTTTTACAATGAAAGTGGTAGACCTATCCACAGTTTTAAAATGTAAGTACAGTTACTATATACATATATATATATATATATATATTTGGCCTTACTTACGGGTGCCCGGGTATATTTTCATTTATGCCTTATTTACGGGTGTCCGGACCTATTTTCATTTATTTCAATTAATCTCCTCTCATATTTTGTAGTTATTGTTGGCTAAACATTATTTTTAAGTCTTAAAAATTGACATGGGGTAAACTCACTCGAACTCAAGACTATCTTAAATTAGGAGATTTGATTACACTTATTAACTTGTATAAGTAAGGAAAATGACATTTTTGTAAATACGTCAATGATGTTCTTCACGGTGGGAAAATGCCCTTTTTAAAAGTGGTAAAGCTATTTTATTTGGACTAGTTAAATTGGTCACCGTGCCCCTTAATTAGTAAGAGATCACAAGTTTTATTATTGTCCTAAACATGTTTGGAATAAATTTATTATGGTGGCTTGTAAGAAGAATGTATTGTGATATAACTTTCATTTAGCTGATTAGCTGCTCTACTCCTCACCTTCATAAGATTATATTATAATTATTATTTGTACTTAAAAAATAAATAAATAAAGCTTTTGCCATTTTTAAGCTTAAGAACGTGAAACCTGATGACATATTTACTATTAAAAAGATCATGGCTATTGATTATTTTAAATTGGCAAAATTTAGTAAACCACCCCCCCCCACACCAATATCTAACACGCTAACACGTGTGTGAAAAAACAAAATCAAATTCCACTCCCTCTCGTCTCTCGTCTCTCTCCTTGTTTGAATACATCGCCGGCCGAAACTCTACTCCACCAAGCGACGCCACTCCACCGCCAGCAAAGCTCGACCAATCAGGCAATCAGTCCTCCACTAGTCCACTCCACCGCCACTCCTCCAACATCGATGTCACCGCTTGTCCACGTGGACGACACATGCCCTTGTCCTCGTAGCGCCACGTGTACAATTATTTAATCAATGAGGTAATTTACTATTGTACCCCATCAAGATAAGCTCCTCTAGTCGAATTGCGCATCTTCAAATCTTTGACACCAATAACGACGTGCTTTTAGTATCGAAATTAAGCCGATACAAATATAAACCTTACCAACCTTCTTATTTAGTTATTTTTATGACAAAACATATACAACCTATTATAGATTCAATCAACGTGTTATTTATAACAACTCTATTACAAATGAGAATCTTTTATCACCGACTCATGTCTATCATGGACTTAATTTGGAGTTTAAAGAGCAAAATTGCACAAAAAAACTTGTAGCACAAATACTCGACATTAAGTGTTATGTAACATGTATCATATCTAGAATATAGACCTGACCTTCAGATCTTCAGTCTGATTCGGTTTCTGTTAGTGATAGATCTGAGTTGGGATTTTGCTCAGGCCAGTGATGATGGTGGAAATAGAACAGAAAAATAGTTGCTTTGTTTGATTCGCACAAATGTGCTGGGATAAACAAAAAGCAACAATACTAATACCGTAGGTACTCTTAATACCACTCAAATCGGGGCTTTGTGGTATAATTTTGCTTTTAAGAAAAAATACCAAAAATTGGGTTCTCTGGGGTTTCAAAGGTTTTGGTATTTTGTTTAGCCCCAAACTTTTTTCTGGGTTCATTCAAAGAAAATCGCGGGTTTCAAAAAAAGTTTGAACTTATATATTTTTCAAAAATGCCAGGTTTCGGTTAGTTTCAAATATAAAGTTTCTATGGCTTGTGTTTTTCAACCCAGAAATTTAGTCCAAAAATGCTACTACTACTACATATTATTATTTTAATTTTAATTTTTTATTTATTTTATAAAAAAAAATCTTAATTCAGAATTTTTTTGTTAGTCCAAAATATCCAATCCCTTTTTCCTCTTATACGAGTCAAAAGTTTTTCAGAATCAAAATAGTATTAGTCTCCACATCTCTCTCAACATCGGAGATCATCCTAGTCTCTTATCCCTTTTTCCTCTTCATATTAATACCGTCCTATGAATCAAACAGGGTATTAGTATTAAATTAATATCAGGATTAATAATCCAGCACTATTAATACTGGTATTTTGCAAAGTGTTCCCGACTACAAATACCTGAAACTCTCACGTCGCTTTTTTTTGAAGCTCGTGCGAGAATCGATAATCCTAATTGTTCTACTCTTACTTCTTTGTAACATCACAGGTATCATAGAATCGATTAGGAGGAGGGTATTCTAGCGCTAAGTACCCCGTCCCTTTTCTTAGCTCCTATAAGTTCCTCAAAATGTCTCGTTGCACCGTGTGAGAGCTCAAAACCCTCGTAGTGTGTCTCATTGTTTCTTCATTCTCTCTTTCGACAGAAAATACTGCATCTAAATCCTTCCGACTACCATGAATCTTCAGAACATAGGGATATTCTGAATCTCCGAATATGGCAGATTACCAAGCTCGTTTGAATTCAGGGGGGTCTTCTAGTGGGTTCTGTTACGAATGGTTGCCGGATCATCGAATCCTAACCGGCAGTTTTAGGCATATAATTCTTTTGATTATTCTTCTTCTGACCTCAGTGCTATTTTGAATTTTGGTATTGATGATCGTCAATTTTTTTTACCTTTTTAGCACCCCTCCACCTCCGCGTCTATCATTCAATAGAATACCGTTCAGCTTCTCAATAGCTGTTTGGGTAGCTTCTTCGTCTTTATCTTTCCATTATCTCTCTTCAAACTCAAATTGGTCTCTTCATACCACCTTGAGTTTGAGGGGGGGGGGGGGTTAGAATACCATTGGATTCCTCCTTCTTGGATCTCTTCTTTACTCTTCTTTAATCTCTTACATTTTCCACCTACTATCATAATGCTTCTTTTACTTTGTAGTAGTATATATTAGTTAGTTTTGTATTGTATAATCAAGATTGTAATAGCAATGTAACCCATGTGGGATTATTGTAGCTCATTAATATAATTTCTCTATTTTTATGTTGTATAATTTGACTATAATTGCGTCACGCGCAAGTTTAATCAAGCCGCGCCGAGGAATGGGAAACAATGACGTTTATAGTTAGTCATGCAGAGGAACTGGTACGATGCCATTTAGAGTAGATTGTTTTAGTTGTATTTTTCTTCGTGTAATTTCACAATTAAGTGAATACATGTTTTTCTCTTTCTTTAATCATCTCTTCTCTTAAGGTTGTAACTCAAGCGCTATATGAGGGCTTGACAATTGGTATCTGAGGAGTAACTTTCTTTGTAGACAATCATTGAAGCAATGCTCGATGGAATGAAGTTACAAGAGCTAGCTAGTAGTATTGAGGCTCAGTTTCATGAATTCAGTAACACCTTCAAAGATTTAGTTACATGAATGGATGGTAGGATTGATGTATTATAGGAGAAAATGGGAAGCATGCAAAGTTTTAACGGCGGAAATGAACACAGCCTTGCAAGGTATCATGTTGGGAATATAGAGAATGCTGGATTATGGGAAAGAACCTGGGAGTTTCAATGACACATTCACTTGGCGAGACCTGTGAATGTAACATGAGTAAGTACTCTGTAATGGATGCGTATAGGCTTATACGTAATCATCATAGTACATTATAGTCTCAAACACATCAAATAAACCTCAAACTACTCACCGGATAGTCCTATATATATGGCAATAAATAGTTGCATACACGACTTACTTCAAAATGACCATTTCATTTATTTAGATCTATCTGAATTACATTAAATGCAAATACAATAACCACAGAAACTGTGAACTTCTAACAATATGCAACACAATGATAAAACAATCTCTAAGTTCTATTCAGCTCACCGGATAGTCCTATATATAACAATAAATAGTTGCATACACGACTTACTTCAAAATGACCATTTCATTTATTTAGATCTGTCTGAATTACATTAAATGCAAATACAATAACCACAGAAACTGTGAACTTTTAACAATATGCAACACAATGATAAAACAATCTCTAAGTTCTATTCAGCTCCCAAAATTTAATCAGTCGCTGTTTCAAGAAATGGATAATCAGTGTAGCCAATAACAGGTTCAGGAACATAGAATGTATCCCTGTTGTACTTGTTGAGTGGCGCATTGAGCTCAAACCTCTTTGGCAAATCCGGGTTTGCTAAGAACAACCGACCATAAGCAACAAGATCTGTCCGCTTCTCAGCCACAGCTTTGTTGCCATCTTCCCTATCAAACCCGCCAGCACTTATGAAAGTACCTTTAAAAGCTTTCCTCATGGGCACAAGGCTATGGGGGCATTCGCTTTTCTCACCTACGGTTTTCATCCTCGGCTCAACCATGTGACAGTAGAGAATGTTGTACTTATTCAGTGACTCGGACATATAAAGACCGAGAGCTTCTGGATCTGAATCACCAGACTCCATGTAATTTGCGAAGGGTGAAAGCCTTATGCCGACTCTGTCGGGTCCTATTTCGTTAGAAACGGCCTCGACTATCTCTAGAGCAAACCTGCAACGGTTCTCTAGCGAGCCTCCATATTTGTCCGTTCGATCGTTGACTTGGTCCTTCATAAACTGGTCTATTAGGTAACCATGAGCCCCGTGGATCTCAACCCCGTCAAAACCTGTATTTCAAATAAGATCCCAATGCATCAATGACACAGCAAACACACACATAAATACATTTACAATAATACACCATCAACTCCAAATTAAAGGGATTTTTTTACTTTACCCTCTATTCTTAATGCAAAATTAGACTTAAGACACCCCCCCACCCCCATGTTTTCATAATCATTAGATCTTGCCCCTACATGCAGGCAATATCTTAAAGAATTGCGTAAAAATGGGGAGAAATGTCTAATATTTTTAACATAATCCTTCCTATTCTTTATTTTCTGGACATAATGTAACCTTTTGACTTAAACACCCGTTTCTATGTATTTCTTTGAGATTCCCCCGCATGTAGGGGCAAGTATAATGATTATGAAAACAAGGGGGTAAGTCTAATTTTTCATATAAATTGGGGAGCAACGTGAAAAAAGCCCCAAATTCAAAGACCACTTTCTTTTCTAGAACGTTCCTTTGGGGATATCATCAATGTATCAAATGTAATAAGGGTAACTAAGTTCTGTCTGTAATTGAGAAAGCGTTAAAATCTAACGTGTTCTCATAATTTTAGGGGTGGGTGGAATAACATAAAACAAGTTAACGGTGATGGATTCGATTTTCTTTGATTGCCTAAAGTAAGCTAGCTCAATAGTGCCCATTCGACGAATTTCTAGATCAATTTCTTAGGGTAGACTTATGTGGCTCTCTCTCTATTTCAGAGGACTTGAGGGTGGTGGACATGCCGGCTTGAACCTGATCAAGGGTAGGTTCAAACCCCAATTGTGGCAATTTCTCAAATCCCCGCAAGGGACAGTTAACAGGGGGGTTTACTCAAATGGGGTAACCCATTCCTTATAAAACTTCCACTCTGTCCTTGACTACAGTATAAAATACATACGTATATACGCACATGCTATATATGTTAGCTTGAAAAGAAATAAAGCATCGAAAGCATACCAGCTTCCATTGCATTTCTTGCGGCAAGTCTAAAATGCCGGACTATTTCAGGAATTTCATCTGTAGCTAGCCGTCGTGGAGGTGTAAACTCTGCAACATCTATGCCATTGCTTCGTATTTGAGGAGTTAATGGCTTGTCCGTAGACGAAATTGGATCCTGTCCATTTGGCTGAAATCCTGTACAATGAAAATTCCATAAGCAGTTAGAGATGATCAAACTATGAGGAAAGAAGCTCCAACCACAATGCTATAGGTGGTCTATCAATTTGGTATACTGAAATCTATTATCTTTGTTGGTTTGGTGTGAAACAATTTTCACCCAGGTGAAAATTAGTACTCCATCTAAAATTTCTTATGCATTCATAACTTTAGGATGAATAAAAATTTAGCCGAAACAGGATACCTTTCATCAATTTATTTTTGACCGACACAAAACAAAATATTTCCCCTTGAACCCAATAGAGGACTTTCTAGTAACCGACTAGGCATTCATCAAACTCCAATCAGTCACTCACCGTAATAACTGTCCCTTGTACTTTCAGCATCTTTAGTCATCTCAATAATAGTAAAAAGTGGCAAAGTTTAGCCACAATTTTATTTCTCATTAACTATATAAAAAGCATTAATACACTTAACAACGTAACATAATACAACAGGCAGTATTAGTTTTTTCCCCAAGGCAAAAATCAAGAAAGGATTATATCCTGGAGTTATCACTTGTACATACCAAGAGAACCAACTAGGTACGTTTTAAGAAAAACAATAATTTCAACTTAATCAATGGTTAAGAATACAACTTGTTTTCCAATGTGAGATTTGGCACATCGATCATGTCCCAAAAGGGAGATAGGGCAATCAATTGAGACATCCCTAAAAGGGAAGTGGGAGTACTAATTTGAGACGCAAAGAGTACTTGTGTTTAGCATGTCACATTAGCTTCGTATTTTTACTTGAAAATCCATAATTTATACATGTTCTCTACATCTCAATACAGATTCTTTCTAACCATTATTTTCTATATAAAA